>JAWPHD010018159.1:0-41181 GCA_037043455.1 Cyrtodaria siliqua | reverse complement strand
ATCAATTTTCCTAAAGTATTGAAAAAGTAAAAATCTGTTAAAGAACAACTCTTTTTTAAGTTTGGACAATGTTTCTACCTCATATATATCCCCTAACAAATTTACTTCGTGTTAACATTCATCCGCCTGTTGTCCCACAATGCAGACGCTGCTTTTACTGGGTCACACCAGTTCGGACTATTTCGTTTTTTCTGAAGTATTCATAAAAAGGCATTGCGTAGCACATACCGTACATCCTATAATAAACAGCATTTACTCTGCCAACCCAAATTCACGATGTGTGGGTTTCAAATTGAAAAAAGAGCGGTCATGGACTGGCTTTTGAACCTTGTGTTTTTGATTTAAAATAATTATAGAACATAAAAAATGCCTATATTTAATCAAAAATCTTACTATATGTACAATTTTTGGAGTTTATACGGTACAGTAGCAAAACCATGAGCTGGTCATGTGATCTGATGCAATACGCACAAAGTCGGTAAGTAAACACGTGTCCGCTACAATTATACTATTTAAGATTTAGCTATATGTGTAAATCATGTTTACATTAATTAAGCCTTGTCTGAATAAAGTTTTAATTAACTTCACAACATGGTTTACCTTTAACATATCTCATTTGGATCAATTTTCGAATTGCCACGATAATGGGAACCCTCTATCAATAATGGAATCTTCCGACCCAATCGGAATAGTTCACGACATCCGGTAAAATGTGATTCACGGTGACAATTTTGTCAATGTAAACAAAGATGATATATTACTGAATTCAGAGGTCATTGAAATTGAGAACAATTAAGAACGATTGTAGCGCAGTTCACGTTTCACCACGATATACCACGATAATGGGAGCCATGACGTTATATAATTTGCAAAAAATTTCCAGATTTTTCTTGGTGAATTTTAACACACTCGAAAATTAAATTGATGGCAAATTTACTGTAATTTATACACCGAGTATAGTGTGTTAAAATACACATTTAATGCTCTTTTGAAATTTTTCGTATTGGCGAGCATCATATATGCAGTTACATAGAACATCAGAATAGTAAAAAAAAACTGCATAGGAGCCAATTTATTAGGCTAACACCGAGTACAGTGTGTTGGCTAGTAGCGGATCATTTTATTTTTACTGTATATTTAATTTAGTCAGCTCACATGCGTTTGTTTTTCAGCAGAGCTTAATGCTTATGCTGTGGTGTGGTGTCCGTCTGTCCGTCCATCCATCTGTAAACTTTTTTTGTGCGACTACTCCTCTGAAACCACTGTTCGGATTTTCATGAAACTACACAGGAATGAAGGCTCTTGATGTCTACAAGATACAAGAATATCTTTTTTACAAGATACAAGAATATTTATTTTAAGTCGATTTTCACAAACAAATTATAACCTTAGCTCAATGAGCTATTTTCTGACAAAACATTTGTAAACATAAAAATATAAAATAAAGCAGCTAAAACAGAAAGCATGCGGTTAAACTTATATACTCATAATACTGGTTGTGTATCAGTTAAATCATTCACCAGATTTCGTCATTATCCAGCGTTTTTTTTTTCACCATTTTGGGAATGGGTCCGTGACCGGTCAAATTGGGAAAAAACCCGCGTTTTTTCTCAAAATTGGGAAAAAAATTGTTTTTGTATTTTGTTTAATTTACACAGAAAAGCAGAAGAAACGTCGAAAACCCTGGTAAAAAACTTTAAGAAGAAGATTATTCTAAAACATTTTACAATTTTGGGAAGAAAAATCTGGAATTGGGATTTTTTTTTTTTTTTTATTTTTTTTTACTCAAAATTGGGGAAAATGCTATTTTTTGGCGATTGGGAACGGGTCCGTTTACCGGACCTGTCCAAAGAAGGAAAAAAAACGCTGTTATCAATAAAACACTCGATGTTGTGATCATTTTTCGACCCCACTTTACAAATCACTACACAATATTTTTTTAAAGTAACAAGATTTTGAATATATTGTGGGGAGAGTTTATGTATGCATTGATAAGTTTCTGTGGCAATGCATTTTAATCTACTCTGATGAAGAGTGGTCATTTAAACACGCCCCAGCAAATCCTCATAATTATGTCGCATTGTAATCACTGAAAACTATTCTCAGCGCCCTTAGTTGAAATTTTTCAAGTTTATCAGAGTTGTTTTTACTACAAAAATTCCAAACCAATGGGCAGAAGTTAAAATTGGATCTTATAAATGATTTAAAGATCTCCAGCCAAGTTAATATACCCCATTTATATAAATATACGATCTACTAATAAAAAAACTTAGGAATATCTGCCAACCACAAAAAATATTAGAGGAGAAAAAGATGATTTTAATAAACAGATTTGTCTTCGTGAAAGTCCGGAACAATTCAGTAGTTTCTGCCCCCACTTTGCGTGATGAAGTAGATTCTGCCATTGACCTTATGGCCTGGTTGTCATCTGTTGTATTCATGCATGGTAATTTCGGGAAGACATCATATATTTATTATTTTTATGTGACTTATTTTGTATTATTATATTAGATAACTATTGGAAAATGGTTCACTGTGTTGCGTTTGGTTGCAATACCACGAGAGCAAAGGGTTCAAAGTGATTATATATAAGAAATCTGAACGAAAGTAAAAGTATGTCAGTTTGGTTTATTTTTAACTCAGACTTCGGCGACTATTTATCGAACTGTAGAAAACTGCAGGAAGACAATATGCATATACTTACCTGTGGGCATTTCACCCATAGTCCCACCAACGCTACCGCATGACTGCAGCTGAGGGTCATAAAACACATCACATGATGTACTTCCGATGCTGTCCTGTGTAGGTCTATGATACGTATAACATTCTTAGGAGTGTTTTGATGTTGATTACACGATTACATAAATATAATAGGGATATCTGGGCTAAAGCTCAGTGACGTCACATACACTGTGGAAACCTGTCAATACGATGTCCGACATAAAAAACTTGTATAGTGTGTAATTAATGAACTGTTTGTCAGAAATCATTGAGCGTTTTAGAACATACTATATCTAAGATAGAGCCCTATTAAAAAAGAAAACTAAGCTGGGATCTAAAAAAATATGTTGAATACCGAGTTGATTTTATTTTTTACGACAGTTACTTTTGGTGCGCATTCTAGCTTTTTACAACGCAATCATTCTAATTTGGAAACAACATTTTGTTCAATCATCCGTTGATCCTAACTTCTTGAAAACTCTAAGTGATATTGATATGGGACTTTTTCTAAAATGATCAGCATGACATGTTGTTGATCCTTTTCGAAAATCGTTTTGATTCAACGTTAAACATGGCTGCCAGTGGCCATCTTTGTTTACATAGAGTTATTTAGTAAAAACTTGTAGCGACTACTCCTATGAAACTAACCAACGGATTGCCATGAAACTTTACAGGAATGTTGCTCTTGATGTCTAAATGATCCAAGCAACATTTCAGGTTGGTCGGAAATTCAAGATGGCCACCACAGCTAAAAATAGTTTTCAAAAAACAAGTTTGTAGCGACTACTTCTTGAAAACTATAAGTGATATTGATATGGGACTTTTTCTAAAGTGATCAGTATGGTATGATGTTGATCCTTGTCGAAAATTATTTTGATGAGACGTTAAACATGGCCTCCAGTGGCCATCTTTGTTTACATTTAGTTATATAATGAAAACTTGTAGCGACTACTTCTCTGAAACTACTTGACGGATTTTCATGAAATTTCACAGGAATGTTGCTCTTGATGTCTAATTGATCCTAGCAAAATTTCGGGGCACCCGTAAATTCAAGATGGCCGCCATGGCCAAAAATAGATTTTCAAAAAACAGGTTTGTAGCGACTACTTCTTGAAAACTATAAGTGATATTGATATGCGTCTTTTCCTAAAATGATCAGTATGGCATGATGTTGATCCTTGTCGAAAATTATTTTGATTCAATGTTAAACATGACTGCCAGCGGCCATCTTTGTTTACACAGAGTTATATAATGAAAACTTGTAGCGACTACTCCTCTGAAACTACTTGACGGATTTTCATGAAACTTCACACGAATGTTGCTCTTGATGTCTAATTGATCCTAGCAAAACTTCAGGTCGGCCGAAAATTCAAGATGCCAGGCACGGCTAAAAATAGATTTTCAAAAAAAATGTGTAGCGATTACTTCTTGAAAACTATAAGTGATATTGATATGGGACTTTTTCTAAAATGATCAACATGACATGACATTGGTCCTTGTCGAAAATCGTTTTGATTCGATGTTAAACATGGCTGTCAGGGGCCATCTTTGTTTACATAGAGTTATCTAGTAAAAACTTGTAGCGACTACTCCTCTGTAACTACTTGTCGGATTTTCATGAAACTTCACAGGAATGTTGCTCTTGATCTCTAATTGATCCTAGCAAAATTTCAGTTCAGCGGGAATTCAAGATGGCCACCATGGCTAAAAATAGATTTTCAAAATACAAGTTTGTAGCGACTACTTCTTGAAAACTATAAGTGATATTGATATGGGACTTTTTCTAAAATTATCAACATGACATGACATTGGTCCTTGTCGAAAATCGTTTTGATTCGATGTTAAAGAGGCTCTACCTATATATTTTTGTCCACCAATTGATATAAACTTTACTTAATTATAAAGAGGACTATGAAAAAGGTAAATGGCAATAATTTCACCCCAAGTAATATGCGTTTTGCTGGGAAAAACAGGATTGAAAAGATCGGATTTTTGAAATTGTATTCGTAATTGTTTTAGACAAGCCGATTGCGGAAATTTCCGATCTTATTCGTTTACAATCGGAACTTACTCGTCGGATTGGCGAAGAGTTCCGATCGATTCGTTTACTATCGGAACTGCCCCGAATAGTTTGTTTTCGTTCAACTGAATCGCATTGCGCATGTCCGAGAAAATCGTAAAAACTCGTAGTTCTCCGGCAGGAATAAAAAGCTGGGCAGCATTTTATTCAAGATATTGTTTTGATTATAATTAATAATTTACAGAACTGGAATACGAACCATGTTTCTTCTTAGAATACTCATAAAATAGCTTTGTATACATATAAATGCAGTAATATTGAGTATTTAATATTTTACATTAAAAATCGCGTAGATATAGGTAGTGCCTCTTTAAACATGGCTGTCAGGGGCCATCTTTGTTTACATAGAGTTATCTAGTAAAAACTTGTAGCGACTACTCCTCTGTAACTTCTCGTCGGATTTTCATGAAACTTCACAGGAATGTTGCTCTTGATGTCTAATTGATCCTAGCAAAATTTCAGTTCAGCGGGAATTCAAGATGGCCACCATGGCTAAAATAGATTTTCAAAATACAAGTTTGTAGCGACTACTTCTTGCAAACTATAAGTGATATTGATTTGGGACTTTTTCTAAAATTTCTAAAATGATCAGTATGACATGCTCCTCTGAAACTACTCGACAGATTTTCAAGAAACTTCACAGGAATGCTGATCTAGCTATCAAAAACCTATCAGTAGACCTATCAGTAGAGCTTCAAGGTCATTGACCTCTTGTTTGTATTTTATTTAAACACGAGCATATTTGTGTTTTACTTATATTGCCTATTGATGCTGCCTTGTTGGTTAGAGATTAGATCATGGCGGGGTAATATAAATTTTACATAGCAAATAAAGGTCAAATTAAAGCAAATTTCAAACAGCATCTCCTCCAAACCACTCATTCCATTCTTGTGAAACATCTCTTTTGAAAAACGGGACGTATTATGATATGGCGTTGTCGGTCCGTCGTTATACAATTTGTTTTTTTCATGATAAAGAATTATTTCAGCTACAAACTTGAAACTTCGCACAAGTATTATCTGTGGTGTGAGGATATGCCCATTCTAATTTTAGGTATGTAAATTAAAGGTCAAGGTCATTGTGACCTTGTAACAAAAATCACTATCTGCAATATAACTCTTTACTATCGTAATATATCGCAATATAATGAAAGTACATTTTCACCCATGATCCTGCAACTTCACAGGAATGTTATTCTTGGTGGGAGGCACACCCATATTGTTTTTTGGGGTCAAAGGTCAAGGTCACCACGACTTTTGTAATGAAAATCACTTCGCCTTGTCGTTTGAGTAGTTTTTCACCCAGAATAGTAAAACTTCACAGTATTGTTACTCTTGATGAGATTCAGACCCATATTGATTTTAGTGTCAGTATTCAAAGGTCAAGGTCCACTTCAATTCATCAACATTAAACTTTGTTATGTGAAACATATAGTATATTGCCCCGTTAGGCAGCGCTCTTGTTCTAAATAATGTTTCGATCTTTTCAATGTGCAGTGGTTAGTTACCAGATATTGTGAAAACGCAGGTTGTAATTTATAGATATGTATGCTATTGCTGGGCAGGGCCAACATCGCCAAATACTAAGAAATGTTTGAAAGTGACGAATTTTTTTTCGTATTTGCGAAGATGATTGACCTTGAATTACTGAAAATTAACAAAATTAGCCTAATTAGTCTCTAACGTTGAGTAAATGTTGTGTTATTCAATCTTAAGGATACCTGGCCACAATGTCTAGGCCAGGTTTGATAACCATCCACATCCGACCACTAACAGCAGAGTTATTGCCCTTTAATTGTGGAAACCTCCCAAAATTGGTAATGTCCATCTTAATCGAACAAATCTTATTAAATCTTTATGAAATTTGGACAAAAATGTGTAGGGGCACACTGTCTAGGTCATCTTTGATATTCAACCATATCACTCAATTCACTCTAGAGTTATGGCCCTTGAATAACTGAAAATTAACAAAATTAGCCATGTTGGCTCTCTAACTTGAGAAAATATTATTACATCTTAATGATACTTGGCTACAGTGTCAATAGGCACAATTTCTAGGTCAAGTTCTATAACCAGCGACATCCGACCACTAACAGCAGAGTTAGTGCCGTTTAATTGTGGACAACTCACAAAATTGGTGGTGTCCGCTCTTTTACTCGAACAAACCTTATTTATAAAACTTGGTCACAAGGTTTATGGGCACAGTGTCTAGTCAAGTTTGATAACCAGTCATATCGCTCTATTCACTCTAGAGTTATGGCCCTTGAATTACTGAAAATTAACAAAATTGTCCATGTCCGCTCTCTTACTTGAGTAAATGTTATTCAATCTTAATGATACATTGCACAGTGTCAAGGGCACAATGTCTAGGTCAAGTATGATAACCAGCCACATCTGACCACTAACAGCAGAGTTATTTTCCTTTAATTGTAGAAAACCTCACAATATTGGTGGTGTCTGTTCTCTAATTCTAAAAATATTATCCAATCTTTATGAAACTTGGTCACAATGTATATGGGCACAATGTCTAGTCCAAGTTCGATAACCAGCCATATCCTTCCATTCACTCAAGAGTTATGTCCCTTGAAATACTGAAAATTAACAAAATTAACAAGAGATGTCCGCTCTCTTACTTGAATAAATGTTATTCAGTCTTAGGCCAAATTCGATAACCAGTCACATCCGACCACTAACAGCAGAGCTATTGCACTTTAATTGCAGACAACCTCACAACATTGGAGTAACGTCCGCTCTCTTATTCGAACATATATCATTCAATCTTTATGAAACTTGGTCATTTACAAATGGTCCATTTTCCACTGTACTACAATGTTAATACTGTGAAAGAGTTATTTGATACTGTAGATTTTAGTCTTGTTTTAGATTTCCTAAAAGAGATCAGACTATATAAATCATTATAATGTGTTCTTATATATATTTACTTGTTTATATACACGTTGACGGGCATTTGTTGATTTACATACATAGTTTATATTACACCTTATCATCCCTTATTTTTTAATAGTTTTATCTTTATATATTTACATTAATTTTTAATTAATACTTCATTTCTTCATTTTTCATCAATTTTTTCGCACAATATGACCTTTTTATGTGTCGACGTGCCGTAAAACACCATTCATTCATTCATTCATTCACTTTCGACTGGCGTATTTTGTGTCCAATTGACATCTTGTTAAATTTGGAGACAGTTTTTTCATTTGAAGAAAACGGTGGCGAGGAGAAAAAAATCCCCAGGAGATGCCCTCGTTTACATTTTATTGCATATCTAATATTTCTCTTGCATTATGATATGCATGCTAGTTTGTTTCTATTGCATTTTATACGACTGTCCTAAAACAGGATGTATTATGTAGTGGCATTGTCTGTCCGTTAAGTTTTGGAGTTAAGTTCTGGATGTCCGCTCTGTAACTCCAACAAATATTATCCAATCCTTATGAAACTTCTGGAAATAATGTTCAGGGGCATAATATCTTGGTCAAGTTCGTAAGCCAGCCCAATCGCCTTGGTAACGACCGAGTTATGGCCCTTCAGTTATTGAAAATTGACATTTTGACGATGTCGCTCAATAGCTTGAGTATTTGTTGAACAATCTTTAGTGTTTGCCCTACTTTTTCCTCAGACAGTGGGGAATTTTAAAAAAATGGCGAACTTATTCATGTAAATTTCTAACGATCACCAATTTTAACAATTTAAGCATTAAGTAATCGCTTACTAAATGGCACGCGCTTGTTTGGACACAAGGAGGCGGATTTAGTAGATGCGCCAACGTGTTAAGAGGCTTGGTTTCGTAGATGCGCGGGGAAAAAGTAGGGCAAACACTTAAGTCAGTTGGAGGCTAAGAAGAGAAATTTTAACAATTAAGAAACCCCTGTCAGTCGCTGCGCTCCTTCCCTTAGGGTTTTTTAACTTATACTTATGAAACTTTGGAATAATGTTTATGGGCATAATATCTAGGTCAAGTTCGGAATCCAGCCAGATCGTCCTGTTAACATAACAACCGAGTTATGAAATATTATCCAATCCTTATGAAACTTTGAAATACTGTTTCTGGGCATAATATCTTGTTCAAGTTCGAAAACCAGCTCAATCGCCCTGGTAACAACAAAGTGATGGCCCTTTAATTATTGAAAATTGACAATTCAAACGATGTCCGCTCAATAACTTCAGTATTTGTTGTTCAATCTTTATTAAACTTTGGAATAATGTTTATGGGCATAATATCTAGGTCAAGTTTGGAAACCAGCCAGGTCGTCCTGGTACAACAGAGTTATTGCCCTTTAATTATTTTATCAGATACAAAACTTTGCCTTTACATATATAGTTGTATCACGGGCATATATGCCCCACCCAGCAGTGCTCTTGTTTATCATTTTAATTGTGTATTTACGCAAGTACGAACGGTATCATCTGGAGCTCAGTGTATTGTGTCTAAACCCCAGGCCCATAACTGAAGTCGTAACTCGTCTATAACTATGTTGTCCATAAAATAACTTGGCACAAATGATCACTATAAGAAGATGTGTCTTGTGTAAAACCCATCCAGGCCCGTACACTGAAAGTCGAGTCAAAGCTGGCATATATTATATATATATATATATATGAATTTACAGTATGTTTGAGATGTATTTCACAGTAATACTTCATTTAATTGTTTAGGCCACATAAAAAAATACGTGTGGTTCAGTTAACCTGCCCGACTGACCCTATTTTAAGAGGCCGACCCTAAAACTTTTTATGCAAAAATTAAAAAAAAAAAATAATAATAATAATTTTTTGTTGATAATGCAAAAAAATCAAACTCAAGGTATAGTAATTTAACATATTCAATTCATTATCAGAATTGAATTCATTATTGAAAGGGAAAAAAAACACCTACCTACCCGGATTTGTAACCGGAGGCCCCAGGTTCAATCCTCCGTGGTGCCACTGAGTTCCGTCGGTGTGTTCTTGGGCAAGACACTTTACCTTAGCCTCGTCCGTCGGATGGGGACGTAAACCGGGCGGTCCGAAGGAAGTTCTATGAGAGTTCAAACGCTTTGTGCGTTTGAACTCGCAGCCCAAACTAAAATTACTCTCGCCGTAATAATAGTGTGAGTGAGCGTAAAGAGGTCGACAACGCTCCCGTCTGAGCTAATCGGGCTATACATATTTCGCAATACATACTGTGGTGAAAACCTAATGCGCTAATGGAAGTCACGTGATCGCAGAAAAGGTAAATATTGTGGGTCCCACTTTATTTACATATAATAATTAAAACTGTTTTTTTTTCAAACTCACGAATGTTTTCCTACATACTTCTTAGGGTCTATCCTCGTGTTTTAATGTATACATTTCACTGAATAAAAGTCAGCCAGTTATTTGGTTATGCTCAATATCTGCTTACTTACGGACAGTGTCCCTTTAAAGCGCCTAAACATAATAAATGATCCTAAAAATGACCACTTAGTTACAAGGAAATTCATTCTGTACAGTAATAAGTGCTATCCTAGGTTTCGCACCAGGGTTAATTTTAGCATTTTACGCCCGATTCCGTCCTAGCTATGTAGTGTATTCGAAGTTTAAATCTTAACAATATGGTTCGAACAACCTATTTTGATTGATATAAGTGTTTTATCAAGAACTGGAACATTTTAATAATTTAAGATTTTCTACAAAAATCCTGATGTACTCCCTTTAAACATGGCTGAAACATGGCTGCCAGCAGCCATCTTTGTTTACATAGAATTATATAGTAAAAACGTGTAGCGACAACTCCTCTGAAACTACTTGACAGGAATGTTGCCCATGATGTTTAGTTGACCCTAGCATATATTCTTGTTGATTTGAAGTCCAAGATGGCCGCCGCACCAAGTTTGTAACGACTACTTCTTGAAAACTATAAGTGATATTGATATGGGACTTTTTCTAAAATAATCAGCATGACATGTTGTTGTTCCTTGCCAAAAATCATTTTGTTTCGACTGTAATATTTTTGTTTAAATAGAGTTATAGGGGGCACTCCTCAGTTTCGCACGAATGTCCATGGTGTAAATCAGAAAGAAATCAACTAAGCATCGATGGTATTTATAATAATTATGAAGCCCATGTTTGATGTTATTTTCAGTTTTGAGTACTTCTAAGTTTATTTTGGTGTATTGGAATATGCATTCTTTGTTTTTTTTTAAGGCTATAAATAGAAAAATGTGAACCAATCAAAAACTTTCTAAAAGTAGCTAAAATGGCTGATTTTCACTCACGGGGAGATCAGCATGGAATAACTTTTTAAAACCCCGGAGTAGGTATGTAAAATTTAGCATTTCCTGATATGCAAGAGCATTATTATATATTTATTTATTGACATTTGAAATATTGCTAAATTTGCTTTTTTAGCATGTTTTGAGGGGTGGTGTACCGTAATCTTAAAGAAATAGGACTAAAGTTGTTCAGAAAATGCTTTTTGATACTTTTATTTCAGATGGAAACGGTTAATTTTATTGTCTTCTAAGAAATGTATGACACAATGATGATGTGATTTATTTTTGCTCAAGGATTCAGGCTAAGGGCTTGTCATGGGTTTGATGATTGAGAAATGTACATTAAACTGTGGAGTGCCCCCTATATAGTAAAAACTTGTAGCGACTACTCCATTGAAACAACTTGACAGATTTTCAAGGAACTTAACAGGAATGTTGCTCTTTATGTCATATTGATCCTAGCAGAATTTCAGGACAGCCGAAAATTCAAGATGTATGCCACGGCTAAAAATACATTTTTAGCTCTACTGATCAGAGATCAGCAGATTTTATGCCGTGGTGCGGCGTCCGTCGTCCGTCTGTCCGTCTGTCTGTCCGTACACCTTTTTTTGTAGCGACAACTCCTCTGAAACTACTGAATGGATTTTCATGAAACTTAACAGAAATGTTGCCCATGAAGTCTAGTTGATCTTAGCAAAATATCATGTTGATGTGAAATCCAAGATGGCCGCCAAATCTAAAAATAGGTTTTTAAAAAACAAGTTTGTAGCGACTACTTCTTGAAAACTATAAGTGATATTGATATGGGACTTTTTCTAAAATGATCAGCATGACATGATGTTGGTCCTTGTCAAAAATCGTTTTGATTCGACGTTAAACTTGGCTGCCAGCGGCCATCTTTGTTTACATAGAGTTATATAATGAAAACTTGTAGCGACTACTCCTCTGAAACTACTTGACGGATTTCATGAAACTTCACAGGAATGTTGCTCTTGATGTCTACTTGATCCTAGCAAAATTTCAGGTCGTCCGGAAATTCAAGATGGCCGCCACGGCTAAAAATATATTTTTAAAAAATAAGTATGTAGCGACTTCTTCTTGAAAACTATAAGAGATATTGATATGGGACTTTTTCTAAAATGATCATCATGACATGATGGTTATTTGAGTCAAACATTATTTTGATTCGACGTTAAACATGGCTGCCAGTGGCCGTCTTTGTTTACATAGAGTTCTATAATGAAAAATGTAGCGACTACTCCTCTGAAACTACTTGATGGATTTTCATGAAACTTCACACGAATGTTGCTCTTGGTGTCTTATTGATCTTAGCAAAATTTCAGGTCGGCCGGAAATTCAAGATGGCCACCATGGCTAAAAATAGATTTTTAAAAAATAAGTTTGTAGCGACTACTTCTTGAAAACTATAAGAGATATTGATATGGGACTTTTTCTAAAATGATCACCATGACATGATGGTTGTCCGAGTCGAAATTATTTTGATTCAATGTTAAACATGCCTGTCAGCGGCCATCTTTGTTTACATAGAGTTATATAACGAAAACTTGTAGCGACTACTCCTCTGAAACTACTTGACGGATTTTCATGAAACTTCACAGGAATGTTGCTCTTGATGTCTTATTGATTCTAGCAAAACTTCAGGTCAGCCGAAAATTCAAAATAAAAAAATAAGTTTGTAGCGACTACTTCTTGAAAACTATAAGAGATATTGATATGGGACTTTTTCTAAAATGATCAGCATGACATGATGTTGGTCCTTGTTAAAAATCGTTTTGATTCGATGTTAAACATGGCTGTCAGTGGCCATAGAGTTCTATAATGAAAAATGTAGCGACTACTCCTCTGAAACTACTTGATGGATTTTCATGAAACTTCACACGAATGTTGCTCTTGGTGTCTTATTGATCTTAGCAAAATTTCAGGTCGGCCGGAAATTCAAGATGGCCACCATGGCTAAAAATAGATTTTTAAAAAATAAGTTTGTAGCGACTACTTCTTGAAAACTATAAGAGATATTGATATGGGACTTTTTCTAAAATGATCACCATGACATGATGGTTGTCCGAGTCGAAATTATTTTGATTCAATGTTAAACATGCCTGTCAGTGGCCATCTGTGTTTACAGAGAGTTAGATAATGAAAACTTGTAGCGACTACTCCTCTGAAACTACTTGACGGATTTTCATGAAACTTCACATGAATGTTGCTCTTGATGTCTAATTGATCCTAGCAAAATTTCATGTCGGCCGGAAATTCAAGATGGCTGCACGGCTAAAAAAAATTTCAAAAAACAAGTTTGTAGCGACTACTTCCTGGAATCAAAATCAATCAGTAGAGCTTCAAGGTCATTGACCTCTTGTTTTATTTATTATACTCTTATGGTCCTTTATCAAGTTTGTTCAAATGGTGAACCTGGGGTCACATTTTGCCCCGCCCCAGAGGTCACATGTTGTACATAGACTTGTATTACTGTGAAATCATTATATTTCGTGGGGGATTTAATTTCGCGTATTTCGTGGTTGACCCAAACCACGAAATCAAATCCCCACGATTATAAATGTCCAGAGTTTGAATTAATTAGTAAGCGTACGAAACAGGCTTTTCATGTTCGAGTTTATATCTACTATATTAAAACAATCTGATTTTGGAAAAGGTTAATCATTATGTATGTATTGAATAATTATATAATTATTTATATAATAAACAAAATAAAAACTTGCTTGTTTGTTTTAATCTTTTCAATATGTCAGTATTTATGCCAATGTGTTGACACACTTGTGTTTACGCAAGCGGACTAATTAATCCATTCACGAATGATATTTAAGTTTGTTATCGTTGTCATCATTCATATACAGAGTACTGACCTTTAATTATAGCTGTTAGCCAATAAAATCAGAGATTTGACACACATCGATGCATCCTTCCGAAACAAACAATGGTGTCAGACAGGGTAAAAATTAAAAACAAACAACGGGAGATCAAACCACATCACCCGCGGAGTAGGTGTTTTCAGTGTTAGGTGACCTGGGATAATTGTTTATTATGATATGTCTGACGTGATCGCCAGACAGCTCTGCCAATCTGTAGCCTGGGGATGTTTTTTGCACTTACACATCTGGGTCCAATTTATCGATAATGCGTTTCAACATAGTCCTTTTTTACAGATTTTGTTTTTTTTCCAAAATCAGAAATGCGCGAAATTACGTCCCCTCGAAACTCTCTTTTTGGAAAGAATCGCGAAATTTAATCCCGACGAAATAAAATGATTTCACAGTATAAGGGAAAAGAAAAGCTTAAAAAATCTTCTCTAAAACCACAAGACACACAGCTCTCATATATTACATGTAGCCCTGGGGTCACATAAAAGCCCTGCCCCAGGTGTTACACTCTAGCACCTTCATTTTGTATTTGATATTTACCAAACTTTGTCAGTGTCTTTATATCAATGTTTCTAACACAACACATTTCTTGAACAATCTTAACAAAACTTGCACAGATTGTATATGACCCTAAGGTTTTGTAGAAGTTTGATAATGGGCCAGTATTCAGGTGATCGATTTAGGGCCATCTTGGCCCTCTTGATTTATTTAGGGGCAAAATCTTGTGTATCTAACTTCTCCTTCATTAATTGGTGGATTGTTTTAATATTTGTCATGATGATTAAGTACCATGTGAAGATGTTAATAAAGAAACAGAATTTTGGTATGATCATTCTGGCCCTTTCATATTTTTATCTGTATATATTTTATAGGGTCAAACTCTTCTGTGTCTAACTCCTCCTCCATTATTAACATCCTTCATATTTCATCCGATCTTTACTATACTTTATCATCTTGTTAATATCAATGAAAGCTCGGATAAGTTCGAACACCAGCCAGATCGGACGAGTAACAGCGGAGTTATGGACCTTGATTTAGTTAGAAAGGCTATAGTTTGCCTCCTTAAGACGATATGGTCTTCATTTTTCATCCGATCTTTACCAAACTTTACCAGATTGTTACTATCAATGAAAGCTCCGACAAGTTTGAAAACCAGCCAGATTGGACCATTTACACCTGAGTTATATGGCCCTTGATCTTCTAAATTATGCTATATTTTGGCCTCATTAAGAAGAAATGGCCTTAATTTGGCCACATTTCAGTGAAACTTTTCAGGGATGATCAGTACAAAGCCTAGTTGTACATATTGTCACCGTGTTCCGGTTGAATGTTTTTGGCGGAGTTATGTCCCTTTAAATCTTTTAATACACAAACTTTGTCCTGACTAGTTCTCCTGAACCCTTGGCCGGATTTAAACGAATTTATTTAAGGATGATCAGTTCCAGGTCTAGTTGTGCAAATCTTTGCCATGTTCCGGTTTAATGATTTTTGGCAGAGTTATGGCCCTTTAAAGGTTTTAATACACAAACTTTGTCTGGACTAGTTCTCCCGAACGCCTCCCCACATTTAACGAAACTTTACAGGGATGATCAGCACCAAGCATAGAAATGCATATCGTCGTCGCATTCCGGTTAACAGATCTTTGGCCCTTTAAATGTTTTTGATACACAAACATTTTCCGGGCTATTTCTCCTGAATCCCTGGCTGAATTTTAACGAAACTTAACAAGGATGATCAGTATCAAGCCTAGTTGTGCAAATCGTCGCCATATTCGGGTTGAATGATTTTTGGCAAAGTTATGACCCTTTAAAGGTTTTAATAGACAAACGTTGTCCTTTAGTCTCTTCTGAACTCCTTGCTGGATTTCAACGAATCTTGATGGGGATGATCAGTACCAAGCCTAGTTGCGTGTTATTGCCGTGTTCTGATTGAATGAATTTTGACAGAGTTATGACCCCTTAAAGGTTTTAATACACTAACTTTGTACTGACTAGTTCTCCTGAACCTCTGGCTGGATTTCATCGAAACTTGTCAGGGACAATCAGTACCAAGCCTAATTGCGTATATCATCACCATGTTCTGGTTGAACGATATTTGAAAGAGTTGTGGCTACTTATACATAAACTTTATCTTTAGCGAGTAGAGCGTCAACAGTCCCTCTTGGGCCTCTTGCTTACGGAGTTATGGCCTTTTAATGATGGCTTTTCGAGATGTCTGCGCTAGTTCTCCATAACCCTTTGTCGGATTTCAACCAAATTTTACCTGAGTGATCGCCACCAAGCCTTATAGCGAATATCTTCGGCGCATTCCGATTGGATAATTTTTCACGGAGTTATGGCACTTTAATGATGTCTGCGCTTGTTCTCCATAAACAATTTTCAATCAGATTTTACCTGAGCAATCGCCACCAAGCCTTATAGCGCATATCATCTGCTTTTTCCAGTTGGATAATTTTTAGCTCGACTGATCAGAGATCAGCAGAGCTTATGCCGTGGTGCGGCGTCCATCGTCCGTCTGTCTGTCCGTAAAGTTTTATTTGTAGCGACTACTCCTCCGAAACTACTGGATGGATATTCATGAAACTTAAAAGAAATGTTGCCCATGAAGTCTAGTTGATCCTAGCAAAAATTCATGTTGATGTGAAATCCAAGATGGCCACCAGAGCTAAAAATAGATTTTTAAAATACAAGTTTGTAGCGACTACTTCTTGAAAACTATAAGTGATATTGATATGGGACTTTTCTAAAATGATCAGCATGACACGATGATGGTCCTTGTTAAAAATCATTTTGATTCAATGTTAAACATGGCTGCCAGCAGCCAACTTTGTTTACATAGAGTTACATAGTAAAAACTTGTAGCGACTACTCCTCTGAAACTACTTGGCGGATTTTCATGAAACTTTACAAGAAGGTTGCTCTTGATGTGTAATTGATCCTAGCAGAAATTCAAGGTGGCTGCCACAGCTAAAAATAGATTCTAAAAAATAAGTTTGTAGCGATTACTTTTTGAAAACTATAAGTGATATTGATATGGGACTTTTTCTAAAATGATCAGCATGACATGATGTTGATCTGAGTCGAACATTATTTTGATTCGACGTTAAACATGGGTGCCAGTGGCCATCTTTGTTTACATAGAGTTATATATAAAAAACTTGTAGCGACTACTCCTCTGAAACTAATTGACGGATGTTAATAAATTTGTAGCGACTTCTTCTTGAAAACTGTAAGTGATATTGATATGGGACATTTTCTAAAATGATCAGCATGACATGATGTTGATCCTTGTCGAAATTTATTTCGATGCGACTTTAAACATGTTTGTTTATATAGATTTATATACTAAAAACTTTTAGCGACTACTCCTCTGAAACTACTTTATGAAACTTCGCAGGAATGTTGCTCTTGATGTCTAAATGATCCTAGATTTTTTTTTAGGTCGGCCGGAAATTCAAGATGGCCGCCATGGCTAAAAACAGATTTTTAAAAAAAAGTTTGTAGCGACTACTTCTTGAAAACTGTGAGTGATATTGATATGGGACTTTTTTTAAAATGATCAGCATGACATGATGATGATCCTTGTTGAAAATTATTTTGAATCAAAATTAAACCTGGGCACCAGTGGCCATCTTTGTTTACATAGAGTTTGTATAGTAAAATCTGTAGTGACTACTCCTCTGAAACTACTAAACGGATTTTCATGAAACTTCAAAGGAATGTTGCTCTTGATGTCTAGTAGATCCTAGCACAATTTCAGATCGGCCGGAAATTAAAGATGGCCAACACGGCTAAACATAGATTTTTAAAAACAAGTTTGTAGCGACTACTTCTTGAAAACTATAAGTGATATTGATATGGGACTTTTTCTGAAATGGTCAGCATGACAAGATATTGATCCTTGCCGAAAATTATTTTGATTCAACATTAAACATGGCTGCCAGTGGCCATCTTTGTTTACCTAGAGTTATATAGTAAAAACTTCAACTTGTAGCAACTACTCGACAGTTTTTATGAAATTTCACAGGAATGCTGACCTAGCTATCAAAATCTATCAGTAGAGCTTCAAGGTCATTGACCTCTTGTTTTCTGGAGTTAGTCATTGACCTCCTGTTTTCTGGAGTTAATGCCCTTTATTGGTGGCATTTTGCGATGTGTGCGCTTTCCTCCATAACTCTATGTCGGATTTCAACGTAATTTTACCTGAGTGATCGCCACCAAGCTTATAGCCCAGTTGTGGCCCTTTAATGGAGGAATTTCACGATGTCTGAGCTTGCTGTCCATAACCCCTTCCCAGATTTCAACGAAAATTTACTACAGTGATAACAACAAGACTAGTTGTGCATATCGTCGGCTCGTTCCGGTTGGATAATTTATTACAGAGTTATAGACTTAAAATGGTGGAATTCTGCGATGTCAGTGCTTGTTCTCTTTAATGCCTTGTTGGATTTTAAAGAATGTCAGCTTAAGAGATCGCTACCATACGTTGTTGCGCATGTCATCGCATGTTTTTGTTTTTAGCTCTACTGATCAGAGATCAGCCGAGCTTATGCCGTGGTGCGTCGTCCGTCCGTCCGTCCGTCCGTCTGTCCGTTAACTTTTATTTGTAGCGACTACTCCTCTGAAACTACTGGATGGATATTCATAAAACTTTACAGAAATGTTGCCCATGAAGTCTAGTTGATCCTACAAAAATTCATGTTGATGTGAAATCCAAGATGGCCGCCAAAGCTAAAAATAGATTTTTTAAATTCAAGTTTGTAGCGACTACTTCTTGAAAACTATAAGTGATATTGATATGGGACTTTTTCTAAAATGATCAGCATGACATGATGTTGGTCCTTGTCGAAAATCGTTTTGATTTGACGTTAAACATGGCTGCCAGCGGCCATCTTTGTTTACATAGAGTTATATAATGAAAACTTGTAGCGACTACTCCTCTGAAACTACTTGACGTATTTTCATGAAACTTCACAGGAATGTTGCTCTTGATGTCTAAATGATCCTAGCAAAATTTCAGATCGGCCAGAAATTCAAGATGGTCGCCACGGCTAAAAATAAATTTGCAAAATACAAGTTTGTAGCGACTACTTCTTGAAAACTATAAGTGATATTGATATGGGACTTTTTCTAAAATGATCAGCATGACATGATGTTGGTCCTTATCAAAAATCGTTTTGATTCGACGTTAAACGTGGCTGCCAGCGGCCATCTTTGTTTACATAGAGTTATACAGTAAAAACTTGTAGCGACTACTCCACTGAAACTACTTGGCGGATTTTCATGAAACTTTACAGGAATGTTGCTCTTAATGTCTAATTGATCCTAGCAAAATTTCAGATCGACCAGAAATTCAAGATGGCTGCCACAGTTAAAAATAGATTTTTAAAAAATAAGTTTGTAGCGACTACTTCTTGAAAACTATAAGTGATATTGATATGGGACTTTTTCTAAAATGATCAGCATGACATGATGGTTATCCGAGTCGAACATTATTTTGATTCGACATTAAACATGGCTGCCAGTGGCCATCTTTGTTTACATAGAGTTATATAATGAAAACTTGTAGCGACTACTTCTCTGAAACTACTTGACGGATTTTCATGAAACTTCACAGAAATGTTGCTCTTGATGTCTAATTGATCCTAGCAAAATTTCAGGTCGGACAGAATTTCAAGATGGCCGCCACAGCTAAAAATAGATTTTTAAAAAAGAAGTTTGTAGCGACTACGTCTTGAAAACTATAAGTGATATTGATATGGAACTTTTTGTAAAATGATCAGCATGACATGATGGTTATCAGAGTCAAACATTATTTTGATTAGACGTTAAACATGGCTGCCAGTGGCCATCTTTGTTTACATAGAGTTATATAATGAAAACTTGTAGCGACTACTCCTCTGAAACTACTTGACGGATTTTCATGAAACTTCACAGGAATGTTGCTCTTGATGTCTTATTGATCCTAGCAAAATTTCAGGTCGGCCGGAAATTCAAGATGGCTGCCATCCCTAAAAATAGATTTTCAAAATACAAGTTTGTAGCGACTACATCTTGAAAACTATAAGTGATATTGATATGGGACTTTTTCTAAAATGATCAGCATGACATGATGTTAGTCCTTGTCAAAATTCGTTTTGATTCGATGTTAAACGTGGCTGTCAGCAGCTATCTTTGTTTACATAGAGTTATATAATGAAAACTTGTAGCGACTATTCCTCTGAATCTACTTGACGGATTTTCATGAAACTTCACAGGAATGTTGCTCTTGATGTCTAATTGATCCTAAAAATAGATTTGTAAATAAGGAATTTGTGTTTGCTACTCCTTAAGATCCATATGGGACATTTATAGAAATAATTGGGATGAAGTTGTTTCTGAACGAAAAACATTTTGTTTTGATTTCAAACATGGCTGCCAGGAATATTGCAATGTTTCTAAACATTTTTTTAGATAAGCCTGAAATCCAAGATGGCTAGACATCTAAAAATAGATTTGAAAAGGAGGAATTTGTGTTTACTACTCTGAAACTACTAAATGGATTGTCTTGTTTGACCGCAGGATGACCTTCATTAAGCTGGAGTTATTTAAAGGAACAGTCTTGTGAGTTTTGCTAATTAAAAGGATGCTGTTATACTTTGTATTATTTAGTTCTTTTGTGAACAATTATTTGTAATTTCTGATATTTTACATAAAAAAGAGTATGATAATGGACCTTTGGAAACGGCCGAAAACGACACATACGAAATATTGCAGTCTCGGTTTGATTGAGACTGTTCATGAGCGGTAGTAAAATATGCTAGCTACCACTCTTACCCTCTAGCCCCGGGTTGAGCAGAACTCAATATTTATAAAATCAATAGTACAAAACTTAGATTTAAAGTTGGATTTTAAAGTTAGATTTAAATTTAGATTTAAAGTTAGATTTTAAAGTTAGATTTCAATTGACATCTGTAATCCATTAATGCCATCATAGATGAGAAAGATTAAACAGAAACAATGCTGAGTGATATTCTAGCAATCTAAGACGTCGTGACTTTTCAATAGAGCGTTTCAAGGTCGTGACCTCTTGTCTGAAATTTGTATTTAAAATAGGTCAAGAATGCCTATATACTAAGTCACAGTGACAGTTTTATTTCCATCTGACCTGAAGTTATTGCAAAGTTTCCATATTTACTATCTTGGCAACTTTACGTTTGCATGTCATAACATTTATATATATGAATTTGTGTAATAAAACCAAGCGCCTCAAACAGTTGTATTCTCTCATAGTAGAGTTGGTGCATTAAACATAATTTATAAAAACTTTTGTTTCATTTCGTTTACCCCAAACCAGGTTCTTCTGTTTGCAATACCTTTGCGAAGGATACTAGTTTCAAGTTATGTTGATATATCTCAAAAGTTAATTTGAATGTGAAGCAAGTTCTAAGAACTTGTCCAAATCCCACTCGATGTCTTTCTGGGTTACACCAACCAAACTTGGATCATACTTGTATATTGGGTAGTACAGCTCAAAGCTACTGAGTTTCGTCGGTGTGTTCTTGGGCAAGACACTTTCCCTTAGCCTCGTCCGTCGGATGGGGACGTAAACCGGGCGGTCCCGTGTATCGGTCTATCCTCTGAGCACGTTAAAGAACCATAGGAATCTATTCGATAATAAGAGTAGGGCACGGTTCCCGGATTCCTATTTATCCTTCCCCTCTCTCTGGGGCGGCTCTAAATAACCTACACTGTGTTGATGAGCCGTTAAACAACTTTCAATTCAAAGCTACTGTCACCAAATGGCTTTGACCTTGACATTGAATTAATCAATTTTATGTTAAGTTTTGGTGTTGAGCTCTGTTTCTCAGGTACTGCATGCACCAGAACAACCCAACCTCAATCATATCTGTATATTGGGTAGTACAGCTCAAAACTAAAGAGTAGTTCATCAACTGACCTTGACATTTACGGGTCAATTGTTATTTTGTTTTCATTGTAGTTTTTTTTCTGAGTGAAGGTGCCATGAAATGAGACATTTGAATAAGGCTCAAAGGTTAGCTATTGTGATCAAGTTTTGTCCCGTCTTACGTCTGTGACAACAATTTGCTTTAAATGACTGCTCAGAAACCGCTTGACAGATTTTGACTAAATTTGGTGTGAAGCATCCTTATATGAAGCTTTCTCAAGTTTGTTCAAATGATGACCCTGGGGTCATAAATAACCCCACCCCAGGGGTCACGTTTTACATAGGGTTATATAATGAAAACTTAAACAACGAGTGCATGCGAATGTTCGTGTGTGTATTTCATCTCAAAGTTTATGTCTATCTATAACTTTAACAACTCGGACAATCTAGTGAAAACTTCATTATAAGATATTGCTTCATATAAAATTTGGTCAAAATAATTGGCACCAGAATGCATGTAATTTGTGCACTTTCTTTAAAAAATGTATTTTCCATATGCACATGTATGCATAAGTAATATACGTTTGTGGGCATATACATTTTTACACATATGTATATTTGCCCATACCAAAGTATGCATTTGATGCTACAAATAAATGAATGAATGAATGATCGACTGGATGGATGGATGGATGGGTGGATGGAGCGATTGGTTAATGGATGGGAAATCAACTTTAGTAAAGCTTCGCCAGTTATAAGATTTGAATTGTTATCCAAAACAATAACGAGATCAGGATGTCTGAACTAAACTGCCAAATGAAATATATTGATATAAAATCACAAGGCTTATTATTTATTCAAATTTGGATGTGACATACATAAATGACAACGCATATATATATAGAACGACATGTATTGTATGTGCTGTTTTACGTTTGTTATTTTCATGTCGAAGGTATTGAACAATACAATTATAATTATAAGTGTTGAGAAATGGCGTAAAACACAATGCCAAAAAAAAGAAATATATATATAATATGTAAAACATGACGCCTGGGGCGGGTCAATCATGACCCCCAGGGTCATGATTTGAACAAACATGATAGAGGACCCTCAGCTATGCTACATGCAAAATATCAGAGCCTTGTATTTCAGAGAAGAATTTTTAAATTTTGTTTATAAAACTCATAAGCCCATTTTAACAACTTGAGAGAGCTTCATATAAGAATGCTTCACACCAAATTTGGTAAAAATATGTTAAGCAAAAATTAACGACAACGTCGGATAAAGAGTGATCTCAATAGCTCACCTCTAAGCCCAGATGGAGCACATTTCTGTACAGTCAACGGTTCCCTAAAGATTTTCAAAATTAGTTCTGTGTCCACTCGTAGTCAGCTGCAAAGGTCTAATAGTCCTATAGTCGGTTTGACCGTATATAATTGGATATTATGAAAACATGAACATAATAATTACTGCTACATTATTTATTTCAAAATGCTCACGTATGTAATACAAATTTACAAAATATGTACATGTTTAGGGTGAAAAGATTTGTATAGAACCCAGGGCTAAATCTAGGCCAGGAATTTAGGGAGAAGTCACCCTCAAGTGATTTTAGGTTTTAGGGAGAAGTGGAGAGAATTTAGGTAGACAACGGTTGAATAGTCATCACCATGTATATTGCAATGCAGTGAATAGAGCGTAATGCACACTAATTCTTTTTACTCTAAAATATGAGCTTGAAATATTGATGCAAATTTCTATGATAATGGATTTATTACTATACTGTACCTTTTTTAACTTTTTTTTTTTTTTTTTAAATTACGGCGATGTACTGCCAAGGAGAAGTCAAGAGATCGCGGGCGCGTTCTTCCCCCGAATCGCCCAGTAGATTGAGCCCTGGAACCACAAACAATTGTAAAAATTGGTTTAGAGATAGAAATGGATTGAATATTAATAGAGTCAATTGATTACAAGATTTTAAAAAAAAATCATCAAAGGGTAGAGTTAACAATAATAATAATTTAATAAATAAGAAATCAGTAAAACTGGTGGATTCTCCCTGAACAGCACCCACCAATCGTAAGTATTTTCTGCAAAATAGCAACCAAGCCCATCCAATATATCAAAAGTTGTGACCCTGGTCTTGAGAGTAATGCATGAGAACTGTTTCTACACATCATCTACCTGCAGTCTTTATAAGTGTGAAGTATTATCTGCATCAATTTAGCTTTTAAAAATTTATAGTCCAGACAAATATTTCAGATGAAATGCTTACTTTCAGTACTTCGATCTAAGACCTTAAGGAGGCATAAGCAGGACCTTGTAAATTGTGTACAAAACGGCATAAATATAAACTCTAGCTTGAATTATGACTTTATGTACTTTATTTTGTGTAGGTCGAACAACTTTTTTACCTTAATGAATTATATTTGATATTGCCGAGGAGTTCGACATTTATTTATGCCAGACCCTAATAATATACGATTCAACCCGAAATCGATCAATACCGTGACCTTTCGAAAATGTTCATAATCGCTCGAGTTTCGTTAGATGATAAGCGCATGTGTGGGAAGATCAGAAAATTTACAATTGATAGTCTTTTTTATAAACCTCATTTGAATATTATTTTTTAAGTCCCCGAAAAATTTCGGGGGCATATATACATAATAATCGCACCGTCCGGATTCTGTCTGTCCGTCATTCCGCAGTTCGTGTCCGGACTGTACCTTCAAAACCCCTGCATGGATTATTGATTAACTTGGCACAAGTGATCACCATAACAAGACGATGTGTCGCGCGCAAAACCCAGGTCCGTACCTCAAAGGTCAAGGTCACAGTTGATGTTCATAGGTCAAAAACCTGTCTGTCCGTCATTCCGCAGTTCGTGTCTTTACTGTACCTTCAAAACCTCTGCATGGATTTTTGATTACCTTGGCACAAGTGATCACCATAACAAGACGATGTGTCGCGCGCAAAACCCAGGTCCGTACCTCAAAGGTCAAGGTCACAGTTGAAGTTCATAGGTCAAAAACAGGTACACAATTTCGTGTCCGGACCGTAACGCCACAACCCCTGCAGGGATTTTTAAATAACTTGGCACAAGTGATCACCATAACAAGACGATGTGTCGCGTGCAAAACCCAGGTCTGCAAGGTCAAGGTCACACTTGGAGGTCAAAAGTCAAATTGTGTCCGGTCAATAACTTTTGCATGCCTGGACGGATTTTCAAATAACTTGGCACAAGTGCTCACCACAACATGACGATGTATCGCGCACAAAATCCAGGTCGGTCTATGGCCCCAAGGTCAAGGTCACACTTAGAGGTCAAAGGTCAAATTGTGTCCGGTTAATAACTTTTGCATGCCTGGACGGATTTTCAAATAACTTGGCACAAGTGCTCACCACAACCAAACGACGAGACGTGCACAAAATCCAGGTCCATGGATCGAAGGTCAAGGTCATACTTAGAGGTCAAAGGACACTTCGGAGGCATTTATCACTTACAGTGATATTTCTTTCCCCCGTTTGGTCACGGGGCAAAGAATAGGGCCACTGCAGATCCCTTTGGAGGAGTAGGCAGAGGGGTAGAATCCCCCCAAATTCATGTTCATTTTATCATTTTTTGTTCATGTTCATTAAAGGTCTTCATCATGATCCCAGCATTGTTTCAGGTGCTACCTCGCTCGCATCAAAAGAGCAGTGGCAGAAAAACAATAACGTGGCTCCAGCGTAAATGGAGTTTCTACGATAGAATTTGCAGCAACTCTGCAGTTCAGGGTGAGAAGGTTCTAGGCCCATTTTCCATATTTTATCTCGATGTACATGAAAGGTGAGCCTGGCATGTTCATGCCATTTAGGCGCCATATAACCTTTTCATGTGTTAGTGCACCTTAAAACCATATTCAATCATTGTTTACCATGTACTATATAATAATTATTAAAGTCAGAGCTAAACTTTCATCATGTTGTTCAATCCAGGTGTGGATTGTTCGCTATATGTTGACGACTTTGTTATATGTTATCGTGCAAAAAACATGAATACTATCGAGAGACAATTACAACAATGTCTCAATAAACTTCAGACCTGGTCTGATGAAAATGGTTTTAAATTTTCTAAATCTAAAACTAATTGTATGCACTTTTGTCAACTTCGTAAACATCATGAAGACCCTCATCTAACACTCGATGGGTCACCAATACCAGTAGTGGATGAGACAAAATTCCTTGGTCTTATTTTCGACCGTAAATTAACGTTTATACCACACCTTACATACTTGAAGGCCAAATGCCTTAAAGCTCTTAACTTACTTAAAGTTGTTGCAAACACTAATTGGGGAGAAGATCGAAAAGTCCTCTTGCGACTTTACAGATCTCTTATCAGATCCAAGCTGGACTACGGCTCGATAGTATATGGATCGACTCGCAAGTCGTACTTGCAGATGCTCGACCCTATACATAATCAAGGATTACGACTCGCCTTAGGTGCCTTTCGTACATCACCAGCCGAAAATCTATATGTTGAAGCCAATGAACCATCACTGTCTCATAGACGAGATAAATTAGCTCTTCAATACGCCATTAAGTTAAAGTCTAACCCTTCAAACCCAACTTTCGATAATGTTTTTAATCCTAGTTGTGAACCTCTTTTTGATCAAAAACCGAAGGCCATTCGACCATTTGGTCTTCGTATTAAACCAAAATTAAGAGACACTGAAATCGACCTAAATTTGATTGCCAAGTACAAAGTACCACAAACTCCACCGTGGACTTTGGAAACTCCAACAATTATTTTTGATCTTTGTAATAATAACAAATCTAGTACAGATCCTACTGTCTTTCAAAGCAAATTTAATGAAATAAAATCGAAATACAGTGACTTTCGACATATCTACACAGATGGCTCTAAAGATGGAGATAAGGTAGCTGCAGCAGCTGTTCACAAACACAGCATAAAGAGCCGCCTGCCTGACAAGGCCTCTATTTTTCAGCTGAAGTTTACGCAAATTGAACTTGCCTTAAATTATATTCAGGAATCTGATGATGACCATTTTGTAATATTTTCTGATTCCCTTTCATCTCTTTAAGCGCTGGGTAATATGAAACATGATAACCCAGTTGTGCTTCAACTTTTAGAAAAGTACAATTCTCTTATAATTGATAATGTTATTAATTTCTGCTTGCTTCCAAGCCATGTAGGAATACGTGGTAATGATAGAGCTGATAGTGCTGCTAAGGCAGACTTATATTTACATATATCTAAATTACCTTATACTGATTTTAAAATTTGTATTAACACATATATTCGTAACTCTTGGCAAACCGCTTGGGATTTGTCAGTTAACAATAAACTCCATCCAATTAAACCGTTACTCGGAGAATGGCGTTCTTCTAGTAGACCCATTCGTCGAGAGGAAGTTGTCCTAGCCCGGTGCAGGATAGGGCATATACGTTATACTCATTCATATTTATTACAAGGTGAGCAATTACCAGAATGTATACCCTGCTTTGCACCGTTAACGGACAAACACATCTTATTGGAATGTGTAGACTTTGATCCTATGCGTCAAAGGTACTACAATGTTAATACTATGAAAGAGTTATTTGATACTGTAGATTTTAGTCTTGTTTTAGATTTCCTAAAAGAGATCAGACTATATAAATCATTGTAATGTGTTTTTATATATATTTACTTGTTTATATCTGTTTGCTTTAGACCTATTTAGTATTATCGGAATTCCTTCAGCAGTTCAAAAATTATAGACTAGACACCAACTCAAGATGAATTGCTTCTCAATACTTTGATCTAAAACTGTGAGCTTGACCCTGAAGGTTGGAACCTGGGGGATTATCGTGACACGTCTTCTTGATATGGGCTTTATACCTGCGAAGTATTATTAAAATATCTTCAGCGGTGTAAAACATATAGAGCGGACACAAGCGGCGACTAATTATGCTCGCCATAAATATTTCGGGAAGCATTAAAAATATATAATATGAGCAGTAATAACAAATGAATAAAAAGCTTCCAGGAATGATAAAGCTTGAAAAAAACAAGAGGCCCAAGTTGGTCTGAGGACACTCTACTGGTAAAGATTGGCTCAAATTGGATGCAAGAACACAAGTCGAGTTACTAGATCTAGAGTATACCCGAGGGGGTATTTATGACCATATAGTCATCGTTTGAACAAACTTAGAAGTAATGCAATGCAACAGGCAAAATATCATAGCTGTAGGCCTTCTAATTTCGGTGAATGTTTTTTTTATAAAGTTTTTCCCAATGTTACCCTACATAAAACATATGACCCCTGAGGCGGGGTCTTTCATGACCCCAGGGTCATCATTTGAACAAACTTGGTAGAGGACCATAAGCCAATGTTTACATGCAAAATAACAGAACTTTAGGAAGTGCAGTTTCAGAGAAGTAGATTTTTTTAAATGTTTCCCTATATAACCCTTTGCAAAACGTGATCCCTGGGCTGGGGGCATTTGTGACCCCAGGGTCATCATTTGAACACATTCAGTAAATTTGAACTGTAGGCAATGTAGTTTTAGAGAAGATCTTTGAAGTTTTTCCCTATATAACCCTAGGGCGCGATCATTTATGACCCCAGGGTCATCAATTGAACAAACTTGATCGATCGAGGACCTTAAGCTTACATTACATGCAAAATATTAAAGTTCTAGCCATGTGGCAGCCATTTCGGATCCCCGATTTTTATGAAAACAAACTTGATTTACACTTGCCCAAGAAACATTTCAGCAAAGTTCTGTTTAAATTGATCCAGTAGCTTTATATGTCTTGAATTTTTGTCCATTTTTTTATCTATATTTAGTAATTTTGTTTTTCAGGGGCCAACTAAAATCACAAATCTGTGAGACAGCAACCCAATACAAAGATTTATCTAGATATTCAACTCACATAATTTTATAGGTTACACACCTCTAAAATAAATGTTTTCTTTATTTCATTTAAAAATGTATACAAATTTTTGAGCTTTTCCCATCCGTCTCCGGCCGTCATCGTCAAATCGTTAACGACTTCTCTGAAACCGCTTGGCCAATTTTACTCATATTTCACATGGATACTACTGGAGTGGACCTCATCATATTTTCCCAAAAGTAGGTCAATACCACATTCAAGATGGCCACCATTACTAAAAATAGTGAATATCTTAAAAAATCTTCTTATCAAGAACCGCAAGTTAGATTTTCGAATTGATGGTAAGGTACTAAGCTATCAAGTTTGAGCAAAGAAAGTCCTTATTCCCACCACAGGGGCTCAGTTAGGGGTCACAAAAGTTTATATAAAGAAAACTTCCAAAAATAGTCAAAAGTGAAGAAATGGAGTGGACATTTTTTTTTTTAATTGGGTCAATCCAACATTCAAGATGGCCACCATTACTAAAAATAGCCAAAACTAAAAAATCTACTTCTTGACTATTCTTTTTCAGAAATGATTGCTATATACTAAGCTATCATATTTGTTCAAATGAAGTCGCTTGGGTCAAATATGGTCCCTTCAAAGACTTTATAAAGGAATAGTAAATGAGAAATAACTCTTTCCTTTGTTTCATCAACAAATTTCACATAGTGGTCTGTATTCACCTCCAGTGTCCGCATTGCATTTAAGGTCAGCAGCAGTGTCAAAAGTTTAAACAATTTCCTATTAGGCCAAAATAAAGTCAAGGTGTGGTTCCTGTTACATGCTAGTTAGGTAGGAAAAGATTTTAACCTTTTTTTTAATACATGTTACTCATATTTGTAATTCAAACTATTGTACAGATTTTAATTTACATTTAAGATTTGTTTTTCCTGACCTTTATATAATATCCTGTTAACATTGAAAGATCTGCTGAACAGCTTGATGATAGCTTACTGCTCTACAAAATAAAATAATTGATTACATCTTCAGTGAGCGGGAGGGGAGAGATGGGTGAGGGGAGAGATGATATAAGACTGGCTCCAGAGTAAGAAAAAAAACAGACAATGCATAGTGAAGAGAGCATTATTTCTAAAATGTCTATATGATAATTCATATGCGAAGGAGTTGTTGTTTTGAAGAAAAGAAGGTAAATTAAGACTGAACATGAAATTATAAATTATTGGTACATACTTATAGTCAATTAGTCTTAACAAAACTTTGAAAATGGACCGATAACATTTTTTGTTTGTTTTGGTTTTTCTCTTCAAAAGTTGGACAAACAAAGTTGCAACCCCACCCCACACCCAATATTTGAAACACTCGTATACTTATGCAATTAATTATGCTTAAATATTTTATTGAGCCGAAGGCTCAAGGTGATCTATTGGGATCTCTCTTCGTCTGTCGTCCGTCGTCAACTTTTCTTCAAACGACTTCTCCTCAGAAACCGCTTGGCCAATTTTGACCAAACTTCACTTGGATGGTCCTTAGATGAATGCTTTTTAGATTTGTTAAAATTACATCAGTGCGACATCCAAGATTGCCGCCATTAACATAAATGGTTGAAAACCAAAAAAATCGCCTTCTCAAGAACAGCTGGACAGATTTCAACAATTTTTCTTTTAAAATGATCGCAAACGCTTAGACTATCACGTTTGTTCAAATGAAGTCTACGGGTCAAAAATGGCTGTGCCCCGGGGGTCCAAATTTTGTATATATTGAAATTTTGCATGTTTTTCATATAGACATACAGGAAAAAACTTTAAAAAATCTTCTTTTCTGAAACCACAAGGCACAGAGGTCTCATTTATTACATGTAGCATCAGCTTATGGTCCTCTACTAAGTTTGTTGAAATGGAGACCCTGGGGTCAAATTCGTCCCCGCCCCAGGGGTCACAGTTTTACATATAGATAAAAAAACAAAAAAAAATCTTCTCAGAAACTACAAGAGCCAGAGGTTTGATCTTATGGTTCGTTAAAGCTTGTAACCCCAGATTGATCCTGTTTCGAAGTGAAAAATAAATGTAGTAATTTAAAAAGCATTTTATTATGCCCCCGAATGGGAGAATTGGCTGTCCGTCTGTCCAGACGAAAGTTTGCGACTTCTTATTCTCCTACAGAAGTTAAGTTTTCAAATTTCAACAAAAAATTCAGGGAATGATCAAGATATAGAGAAGGTGTGCTACTGATTTTTGTTTAGAATTTCACTGATTTATGGTTCTTTGATATATTTAAGAAATAATAAATAATAATCTGTGTTTTATCGGTGAATATTCGGATGCGTAGTAATTTAATCATGAGTGCACGAGTGATACATTTTCTCGCATCAGAACGACTAACTATAATTTATTCACCGATAAAATACAGATACCTATATATTATTTAGATTGTAACACGACAATAACTCCATTGTTTACGTTATTGTGGGGCACTATTTCTATGTTTACAAGCTGTTCCATTGGCTGCCCCCATATGTAAAGTTCTGCACAGTACACTTTTCCAATACTGTTTTGTGAACAAGTCTAAAATGTTCCAGTACCGGTAATAGCACAATCATTGAATGCAGATTTGAGGATGTATAAGCTCAACCCTTTGAATGCTCAGTTGTTTTTATCAGCTCTGTAACTGCTACCAATGCCTCTGTAGTTCAACTGGACATAATGATTTCCAACTGGAAAAAGATCTGGGTTCGAATCCCAGCAGGGGCCAAACTGCTCTACAGGCTGATACCGGCTGATACTGCACATATTATTCATTACATAATGTTGCTGTTACTGGAACATTTTAAAAACAAATATACAAAGTAAATAAATTAAAAATATAATTATGGCATATGTCATATGTAGAGAGCAATTCAAATAAATATATGACTCGATGCCTTAACTCTCTTCACCTGAACAGAATTTTAATTTTCAAGTAGCAAAAAAAGTTTTCTTCGGAACATGTTCAAAATATTTAGGTAGGGAAGGTAGCCATTTTTAACTCGGCTGTTTTGAAAAACAACAACGAGGTATTGTTAGCTTGATCGGCGGCGGCGTTGGCATTGTCGTCCTCATTTCAAAACTAACTTTGGCCCATAACTTCTAAAGTATAACGCGCATTGCTTTGAAACTTGTTTATCATCATCAGTGGCACTCTAACTTGGATATTTGCAGATTTATGCCCCTTTTTCAACTTAAAAATTGCATTTCATGGTTAAATTTTGTGTTACAGTCCACTTTTCTCCAACAGTGTAACACACTTCCCACACTTGTTTATCATCATAATTTTATGTGGAACTACCAGAGTGTCATAACTCTACCATGGATAACTCTTTATGCTCCCTTCTCAACATGGAAAATTGCATTATATGGTTAAATTTTAGTCTACTTGGTGACATTACGTAGCAATCTCTGAATGGAACCATCACAAAAATCCCAATTGTGCATATCAACCTTCGATGTTTATTGAAAGTTAGCTCATTTATCCTCAGACAAGCAACAGACGAGCGTTTGCACGTGCGGGCGGTGCTCTTGTTTTATTTGGTTTTTATTTTAGAGTTGCAAAACAAATGAAATATTAAACAAGAATATACAAGTGATCGTGTTTAATATTCAGTATTAAGTTGGAAGAGTAACTGATGAATATGAAATTATTCATGGGACATCCACTAATCCATTATTCTAAATATGGGAAAAATGTCTTGAGTCTGCATGTTCAGATAGCATTGGGTTACCAGAAACAAACAATTTTTTTCCTAGGAGGCTGAGCAGAATTTTTTTTCTTCACTTCGTGACCTTTTTTAAACTCTGGGGAATCTGTCAAGTCTAGCTTTTAAATATTCTGATCAGAACAAATGTCACATATAAAGCTAAATCTAGGCAAAAAACTAAAATCAACTGCTATCAGTTTTATTAAAAACAGTTAATTGTAGCTTTAAATTACTGAAATGTAGCGTTTCTAGAAATAACCTAAGAACTATTGAAATATAAGTGCTGCATCAGTTCTCAGAAATTATAAATATATGTAGATTGGATCTATATATAAATACAATTGTGTGTTGATAGTAATAATGAACAATTAATTATTTGTTTTGAAATTTGGGAAATCGTCTTTTCCCTTTAATAATGGAGATCAAAGTTTATAGTATGTATACTCTTATTTATGCTTTTTTTTCTAATGATCAATTCCTATTGGAATCACTGGCACCCGGCACAGAGCTAGGATAGTAAAAGATGGATCTGAGTGGTTAAAATATTAATTAATTGAGTTCTGGACCCCCAAAAGATGGTTATATATATGTATATATATTATATTCTTAATTGAGTTAATTATTATTTTAACCACTCAAGAATATAAAATATATTCATATATATAACCATTTTTTGGGGGTCCAGAACTCAATTAATTAATATTTTAACCACTCAAATCCATCTTTTGCTATCCTAGCTCTGTGCCCGGTGCCTGTGATTGGAATCAGAAAAAAACAATAACATGAAAAAAATAACAAGGAAATATATGCACAAACTTTATTGTTTTATTATTTTATTATATTTAATGTCATTAAGATCTTATAACAATTATATAAAAAGACCTAAAAAGCAAAAAGAAATTTAAAAATTTGCTACAGACGAGGCTCTAACCAAGGTTATGTTTGAGAGCGAAAAATGACTGGGAAAATGGCGCCTAAATGTCATAATTTCCCCCTCAATTCCGCTTCGCGCTAGAGAGCCTCGTGAGCTATAATTTTAGCGCGGTCGGGAGCGCACAGAACTTTGAATTAATAAATGGTTAGTACAGGTTCGAGACTCGGAAGGCGTTGCTTTTTTTTTTAATTGCTTTGCTTTTTTTTAAAGTTTATTTTTTAATAAGTCATGGAATCTTACCTTGTAATACGGAAAACAAGTGTCTGACACTAAAATAACTTCGAAGATACCCAATTGAATTGGGGTTTTAAGGCGCACCAAACACATGAAAAAGGGTTATATGGCGCCCTAAACAGGCATGAACATGCCAGGCTCTTCTTCCATGTACATCGAAGATACTCAACTAATAATGTTTGAATATATATATTTTTTTAATAGTAATGATATCTCTATGTTTAATAATAATGATATAATAAGAGGGTCCCCAAAGGGGGGGGGGGGGGGGGGGGGGGGGATTATTTTTTTTAATAGTAATGATATCTCTATGTTTAATAATAATGATATCTCTATGTTTAATAAGTGGGTCCCAAAGGGGGGGGGTGGTTCACGTGAAACACGTAAAATAAAAACAAGGATCACGTCTTCACGTGAAAATAGCAGAACTTTCACATTTCACGTTAAATGTGGATGAGCAGACGTGATGCGCTATAGCCCTATGTATTACCGGTGTTCCGTTAGGGGCCATCATACCCCCTATTAGATCTGCGCGCAACCTAGCGGTATTATGGTTGTACTACCGAGACCAAACATACAAATAGTAATAGATTTGGAATCCAGTCAAGGGAGAACCACTTTTGTCAGCAAACTGTATTAGACTAGTTCTATGCCAACCAGTGCTACTTGTAATGTAGTGAGCTATGTCAGTGAAACTGGTCGGCATACCACCAGTCTATACTGCCTATACTGTATCTGATACACAAACTCGGCTGATTGTAGTGTCCCCGGGGATTCCCTGTGCCAGATGTTTCGCGCAAGTACGAAAGTTCAGCTCTCGGGGGAGGCTCGGGGGAGGAGGGTCACTAAAAAGACTAAAAAGGACTAAAAAATCCACGTTTCACGTCACCATATCACGCGATCACGTTGTACCAAGACCAAATTCACGGATCACGCTGATATAATTTTCACGCAATCACGCAAAAATATTGTTTGTTTTCACGTGTCACATTTTTAAAAACACCCCGATCACGTTTTTCACGCAAAACCCCTTTGGGACCCCCTAATAATAATTATATCTCTATGACCCTGATCGTGCACATGCAATTGCGAAAATTAAGTGTAAAAGAAAATGGAACCGCTGAAGAAGTGTATTATAACAAAAAAAGTATATATTTACACTCATTTGATTCTTTCTGTGGAAAAATATATAAAGGTAATTTCGAATAAACTCGTTTTTTCAAGGAGGCATTTATCATTATCAATCTTCCAAGGCACGTTGTAAGCTGATACTGTAAAAAACTGTAACATCCCATTTCAGCGTTTTATGCGGTTTTAAATGTCATAAAAGCGCCATAAAACGCCAAAAAAAACAACACAAAAAACGAATTAGTTCTTCAATACATAATTATACATGTATTATTTCAGTGTTTGTTCAAGAAATTGGAAAATTTCTGTCACCGCCAATGCCCGTTGCAGCATCACAAAATCACTAGTTTGGTCCGTCAACAACACCTTGCAACCAGACAAAAAAAAAACGACCATGAGGCCCGGTCAGACCAGAATATCAAGACGGAGGACTTGGCGAGACCAGCATACAAATAGTAATAGATTTGGAATCCAGTCAAGGGAGACCACTTTTGTCAGCAAACTGTATTAGACTAGTTCTATGCCAAACCAGTGCTACTTGTAATGTAGTGAGCTATGTCCAGTGAAACTGTCGGCCATACCACCAGTCTATATACTGCCTATACTGTATCTGATACACAACTCGGCTGATTGTAGTGTCCCCCGGGGATTCCCCGTGCCAGATGTTCGCGCAATTACGAAAGTTCAGCTCTCGGGGGAGGCTCGGGGGAGGAAGGGACACTAAAAAGACTAAAAAGGACTAAAAAATCCACGTGTCACGTCACCATATCACGCGATCACGTTGTACCAAGACCAAATTCACGGATCACGCTGATATAATTTTCCACGCAATCACGCAAAAATTATTGTTTGTTTTCACGTGTCACAATTTTTAAAAACACCCCCGATCACGTTTTCACGCAAAACCCCTTTGGGACTCCCTAATAATAATGATATCTCTATGACCCTGATCGTGCACATGCAATTGCGAAATTAAGTGTAAAAGAAAATGGAACCGCTGAAGAAGTGTATTATAAGAAAAACAGTATATATTTACACTCATTTGATTCTTTCTGTGAAAAATATATAAAGGTAAATTTCGAATAAACTTCGTTTTTCAAGGAGGCATTATTCATTATCAAATCTTCCAAGGCACGTTGTAGCTGATACTGTAAGAAACTGTAACATCCATTTCAGCGTTTTAAGCGGTTTTTAAATGTCATAAAAGCGCATAAACGCCAAAAGAAAACACCAGCAAAAAAACGAATCAGTTCTTCAATACATAATTATACATGTATTATTTCAGTGTTTGTTCAAGAAATTGGAAAATTTCTGTCACCGCCAATGCCCGTTGCTGCATCACAAATCACTAGTTTGTCGTCAACAACACCTTGCAACCTGACAAAAAAAAACGACCATGAGGCCGGTCAGACCAGAATATCAAGACGGAGGACTTGGCCGAAGAAGTTATGTCTTGGTGATCACGTTGAAAGGACAAAAACAGATGAAAAAGGTCTTGGAAAGAATCATGAGTTCAATGAAAATGGCCCAGTTTTCGAAGAATTAGATAAAAGGATAAGCGTAGCCGAGGTAGAGTCGGCAATAAAAGCATTAAATAAAAATAAGGCTGTTTCGGGCGATTTTATGCTTAATGAATATTTAATTGCTAGTTGTGATATATTATCGGGTCATATTACTGATAATTTTAATATTATATTCGATACAGGTTGCTTTCCGGAAGCTGATCTAAGGGCTTTATTATTCCTCCACATAAAAAGGCGATATAAACTCTGTTAACAGTTACAGGGAATTACATTAATTAATTGTATGAATAAAATATTTACAAGCATCTTGAAACTCGCGAATTGACAAATGGTGCGAAAATAATAATATCATATCTGATGCTCAATTCGGGTTTAGAGAAGGGAGGTCAACAACGGATGCAATATTTATTTTGCATAGCATTATAAACAAAATTCTAAACGACAAAAAAAGACTTTATTGCGCATTTATAGATTTGTAAAAAAAGGCGTTTGATTCTGTCTACACAAACGCGTTGTGGTTAAAACTATATAAATGTGGTGTCAACGGGAAAAATGCTTATGATATTAGATCCCATATATGATACAATTAAAGCTTGTGTTAAGTCCTGTGGATCTTACTCCGAATTCTTTGATATTTCTATCGGTCTAAAGGCAAGGTGATATTGTCTAACCGATTATGTTTTCTATATTCATAGAAGATTAGAATTGTTCTTATTTAACAGAATAGATGGTGGTTTATCTCTTAATGATATCACTTTAATACTGTTGCTTTTTGCTGATGATATGGCTGTACTGGGATCAAGCCCAGATTGACCTTCAACAAAGTCTTAATAGGACTCTATAAATACTGTGAAACCTGGGTCTTGAAGTTAATACTGAAAAGGACAAAAATAGTTGTATTCCCGTAAAAGAGGTAGAATTAAAGAATGTAAAAGGTGGGTATTATAATGGAAGTTTATTAGATGTTCCGTCCGATGATTTAAATTATTGTGGTTCTTAAGTATACTGACTCCTTTTCGTTTAACCAACAATGTCTTTGTGGAAAAGCCTTAAAAGCAATGAATAACTCTTGGTTAATATACGAAAATATGAATTGAAAACCAAACTTATCTCTTTCAGCTTTTCGATGCCTTTTGTGGCATCAATATTAAATTATGGAAGTGAAATATGGGGGATTACAAAATTCAAAAGATATTGAGAGAATAAAAGTTATAATGTTTTAGTGTTTAAACTTACCACAAGTAATGTTGGTATTTACGGAGAGCTCTCTCGTTTACCCTTATACATTAATATATATGTAAAAAATGATCAAATATTGGTATAAACTATTGTCTACAGAGAACATTATACTAAAAGCAAATATATAAGGATTTGTTATCTAACTGTAATAAGGGCGCGACGAATTGGCTAACTAATATAAAAGTTTATTCTAAACAGTAAACGGTTTAAATAATGTCTGGGATAATCCTTGAGTGTTTAGTTTTAAACTATTTCCTTACTATTTAAACAAGATTAAAGATAATTTCATGCAACAATGGATATCTGATATAGAAGGAAGTAGAGTTTTAAACGCTATATAAGGTGGTGAAAGAGAATTTTGATTTTGAATCATAATACTTCCAATCAATTATTAAGAATAATGAATGACTGACTGAATGTTGTTTAACGGGCTCATCAACTAGTATAGGTTAATTATTAGATGTCGTCGATGATTTTAATTATTGTGGTTCTTAATTATACTGTATCCTTTTCGTTAAAACCAAACAATGTCTTTGTGGAAAAGCCTTAAAAGGGCAATGAATATACTCTTGGTTAATATACGAAATATGAATTGAAACCAAACTTATCTCTTCAGCTTTTCGATGCTTTTGTGGCATCAATATTAAAACATTATGGAAGTGAAATATGGGGGATTACAAAATCAAAAGATATTGAGAGGAATATATAGGTTTATTTAGAGCCGCCCAAGAGAGAGGGGGAAGGATACATAGGAATCCGGAACCTGCCCTGACTCTTATTGATCGAATAGATTCCTATGGTTCTTTAACGTGCTCGGAGGGATAGGACCGATACACGGGGGACTGTCCCGGTTTACGTCACATCCGACGGACGAGGCTAAGGGAAAGTGTCTTGCCTCAAGATCACACAGACGGAACTCAGTGGCACCACGGAGGAAACTGGGAGATACTCAAGAGGGAGAACAGAGAGAAACGAAAGAGTGTGCGAAATTTGTAACACTAACCGATATTGAAGACGAGTACCATTTTGTTTTGATCTGTACTAACTTACTCTACATTAGAAACAAATACATTCCTAAATTATTACAAAACTAGACCAAGCATGTTTAAATTTAAATATTCTTAGTTTAAGTCAATTCATCTCCCATTGCACTTGTATTAAGGGCTATCTACATCCATTTTAAACAATATTATAGCCTAAAATATAGTGAAAATAATGTATACCACCATTCAATCAAACAGCCAACCATCATTATTTTTAGAATTTATTAAAAGAGCAATATATCAATTTTACAAACAAACCATTTATTTGTCCATGTGTTCTTTTCTAAAGGCCTCACCTACGATAACGAAAAACCACAAACTTTGATAGAGGCCTAACCCAAGGAACATGTAATAATAAAGTTGATATTTCGCTTCATACCATCTTTGCAAACTGGTTTAATTAATTTAATAAGTGTTGCATTCACTAGATAATTTACTTTGAAACAATATAGGTTTAATTCTCGAATATACTTCAATTTTCAAGTAAGGTGACTCAGTAGCTGGCCCAAGTAGGTACGCTCGGCTTGCGCAGGAATTTAAAGCTGGCTGTCTCCACCTCAAGGAGGTGAACGAACTGTACGCACTGAATGCACGCACTGTGCTTGCATCCAGTGTGTCTTAACAGAAACTGGATATTCCACCTGCCATGAAAAGACGCTGTCAGTTACGGGTAGTGGTTTGTTTTTTTCACTTTGTTATCATTAGAAATTTTTGCTGATACTATTATAGCGACGGGAAAATGTAAATACAAATATTAATTCGCATTTGCTCGCTGTTTATTCGGTTTTGCCTGTAGTAAATAGAAAAATCCACGAAAACGCGTTTTTTTCCCGGCGTTTATGCGGTTTTTAAACACCGGTAGTGAATGGCAAATTTACCATAAAGCACTAACGTGATCTCATGGATTACGCCCATTTACTACCGACGTTTAAAACCGCACTAAACGCCGAAACAAATGCGAAACAATGCCTTAATAAACGAGCACTCATGTATACATGGTATAACATACATTGTAAAAGAAAGAAAACTAAACGTTCAATAGTGGTTGGTCTCATCCATTTCGATGTTAGGGTTAACTTATGGAACGCCATGACTGTCTTATGATGTTGCCGATTAATATATGTAGTGCATTTCCCTTTATATGTGGTAGATCTTTCATGATATTGCAGTGCATTTTTAATTAATATGTGGTAAATATAATCTTTATATGTGGTAGAAAGGAATTTATATGCAGTAGATTAATCATTATATGCGATAGATAAGTCATTGTATGCAGTAGATAAACAATTATATGCGGTACCAGTTATCGTTATATGTGTGCCATTTATTACTATATGCAGTAGTTTATCTAATACATGAGGTCCTTTTGAAACATTATATGAAGTACGTTTGTAATTTATATGCAGTGCTACTGTTGACTTTATATGTGGTACATATTTCTAATATTACGTGGTGGTACGTCTTTATATTCGCTGGTTTCAACTGCATTATATTCGGTGCAAACGCTTATTACGTGGTGTCATTTCTTACGATTATGCAGTGCTTTTTCTATTATATGCGGTGGTTTTTTCATTATGATGATGAGATCAATCGAACACCTCTTTTTTTTAAGATGTTACGATTTTTATCGGAAATTAACTAGACTGCTTCACTGCGTAATGTCCCCCGTTCCACTCAAACAATGCGACAGTCAAAAACCCGATTTCATCGGCCGAAAAAAAATCGCTCACGTAAAGTGCATTCCAACTGCGATCATGGTCAAGCATCTCGTCTGATCTATGTTCTATAAAAAGATATGGCAAGTTGTTTTTTTTCTATTATTGATACACAATGCACGCGCGTGACATACAAAAATAGAGGATAGTTGTTAATTTGGAGTGATAAATAGAGATATTTGTTTCTTTGGAGTGAATATGGAATTTTAAATCCACTATTTCGCCTGGAAAGTATATAATAAATGCAATACATTTACAATTACTGAGGAAGTGTACGCGCTAAATACACAATCACTTCTTATTCCCCAAGGGACAGGTCCCCCCATGTTGGTACGTACCATACCATGTCTGTACCCCGGTGTCCCTTTAGGAAAGAAAGGGTGGGTGGCTTCCGGGGGTGGGGTTGTGAAACAAAATACATCCACACACCCCCGGCCCCACAAGGGATGGTATTTTCCTGGTTTTGTGAGAATGTGGTAAGGGGGTGTTGTTTTTCTTGCGAGGGCAGCGGTGAGGATGTGGATGGTGGTGTGTGTTTGGGTTGTGGGGGTGCTACACAAATTCTATGAGGAATGAGGGGTTAACGAATAAAAACGAACGTGGTATGATGGCTGGAGATTTTTCCATTTTCCCCCAATACATTGTTTTTATTAGGAGGTGCTAAGCCACGTATTTAAAGGTGATGTATTTTTTTTTTAAATCTAGGGGGTAGTCTGTACATATTTTTGAGGTAAACGCTTTTTTAGGACTGCTTTAATGGGGAGGATGTAGGAAATGGATTTCCGGGGATCTAGGGTTGTATTTTGGACATATTTCCAGGTGGTTCCGTGGCAGGGTCTGAAGGTTTTAAACGCTTTACTTTTCTAGTGTATATATATATATCATTTTGCTGTTGTTGTTTTAAA
>JAWPHD010018158.1:0-41183 GCA_037043455.1 Cyrtodaria siliqua | reverse complement strand
AGAATGTTTATTTCAAATAAAAGCTCGGACAAGTTAGAAAACCAGCCATATCTGACACCCGATCTTAACCGCCCCCCACCCCCCCCCCCCTCCCACCCCCCGCCCTCAGAATGTTTATTTCAATAAAATCTCGGACAAGTTAGAAAACCAGCCATATCTGACACCCCATCTTGACCCCCCCCCCCCCCCCCCCCCCCCCCCCCCCCCCCCCAAACATCACTCAAGTTACTCGCAGGCTGATCTGGGTTTACATTGGACGCACATGCTATTATAGTCGTGCTTAGCGGGTTAAGGGTTAGCCTAAGGCTGAACTAAGGTCTAAGTTGAACGTTAATACACAAGTATTTATTCAGCATGATGAAGGTTGTAATACACACATGATCAAGGTTGTAACACTATAATGCTATTGTAAATAGGACCAAAAACAGCAAACAAAACCGACGTTTTAATGTTGTTTTGTATATCGTATAGTTTATTGTATTAAGACGTTAAAACAATCCATATAATGCGGTAACAAAACAGTACCCTAGAAATATCATTGCATTTACCAAAATCCATATTTATTCCGATTAAAATATGTCGTCCGATCATCTTTAACTTGCGCGTCTCCACGACATTAACACTTTCTTCAGAGATGTCTGATTTGTTTGTTCGTGTAGGCATATATAATAGGATTGGTCCAATTAGAGTTTGTACTATAAAAATGAGTAACGTTATGTATGAGAGGATCGACTTTCGTCATGGAAGGATCATACATGTACAGCAGGATAAACGGCAGACGAAAAGCTCCAAACATCAAAATAATCGCCAAAATTGTGAACGCCATCTTTATTTCTGATTTCGTTCTTGGGTTGTTATAGAAATGATCTCCTTCGTTTGAATTCTGTGAAATACATACAGACAAATCGCGGTGTATGCTAACTGTACGTCGGACTTTGACATAAACGTAGATGATATGTAAGTAGCAGTAGCAAATAGCTGGAAGAGTCAATATACATAGAAAAAACACAAAGAAACAATATCCAGTACACGTGTCCCCGGGAAACGGGTGGCACACCAGCTTGTCTGGGACATAAACGTAATGACTCCAAATTCCAAACAAGGGAAACGCTAGAATTAGAGGGAAAATAAGCCACGTGATTACCCATTCTATCGCTAGTATCCGGGAAGTGCCGTATAACACGGAGCTTGCGCGTTTGTGTACGACGAAGAAGTATCTATTGAAGGTGATGCAGGTATAGCCGAGCAGTTCTGTGCCGAGGTTACTATACAATCCAAAGGAAACAGCATTGCAGAGGATGGCGTTGTCTGTCCATATTCCTGTAAACGCTTGTACCGTCAACAGCGGAAGGAAGATAACGCAGTGAATCAAATTACAAATACTAAGGCTAAGGATTTTGACGTAACACGATTGGGGGCACAGTTTTCCCTTTATAATGGCTGTTATGGTCAAAGAGTTTCCGATTGTGCCGAGAATAGAAACCAGTATGGAGAAAAACTCGATGACGAAAAGCTGAGTCTTTGAAATTTCGTGTGTTACTACGTATGATGAAATGTTTGTTGCCATGGTGTCAAATAACTGAAAAAGAAAGAAGTTTGATACACGTTCAAGTCTGATATAATCGGTATATTTAAAGGGCCTCTCAGGGGTGTGCTTATTTCCTGTACCTCTTTAAAGTTGCTATCCTGCCAACAACAGCCAACTTTTACAACGTATGTATACCGCTTTAAAACTACTGACGACAAGGTATATTTATAACTTACATATTTTGAGAATCCAAACTCTATTGACACACTATAAACGGCTTTAACTAGCCAAGCCAAACCCCAAAGCCCAGTTGTTCAAAGGTCGATTAGCTTAATCCTTGGTTAGTGTAAACATTACTCATAAACATTTTCTCATAATAATATGTTTTGTACTACTAAAAGTTTTTAATTTGCATTTCTTCTTAACAATGCTTTCGCATGCTCAACTTCTTGTAGAAATATTCATTTATCGGAAATTCAGAGAGATTTGAAATGTTGACAACGCTCGGTTAAGTTAACCGGTCTTTGAAAAACTGGGCCCAGAACTGGAGCGTCGAATTAGGCGAGATTACTTTACGCATATTCAATCACGGTCATTTTAAGAACCCTTGAATAAACTATACTTTTAGTAGATACATATACATTATTATATGACATGAACATCTGGATAGAGTTTTGATAAACGGTTTTGTAGTGTAATTTTGCCGTTATTTGGCGGGTTACTTTCTTTAAGTAATTACCAGTGATCCCCTGATCTACAAAAGTATTTTTTCTTTTAGGAAACTGTTCTATAGCTATAACTTCGGCATTTGATCCCCGGATCCTTTAAAGTAATTACCAAATGTTTCCCGGATCCCTCAAAATAATTGGGGGCTGGCGTGGCGCAGTCGGTAGCGCGGCGGATTTGTTACCGGGTTCAATCCTCCGTGGTGCCACTGAGTTCCGTCGGTGTGTTCTTGGACAGGACACTTTCCCTTAGCCTCGTCCGTCGGATGGGGACGTAAACCGGGCGGTCCCGTGTATCGGTCTATCCTCCGAGCACGTAAAAGAACCATCGGAATCTATTCGATAATAAGAGTAGGGCAGGTTCCCGGATCCCTATGTATCCTTCCCCTCTCTCAAGCGCGGCTCTAAATAACCTATACTGTGTTGATGAGCCGTTAAACAACATTCAATTCAATTCAAAATAATTGGTCATAATTCACACAACCCCAAACCCCCTGAGAGGGTTTCTAATTTAGCACTAGTTGATGCCGATAGATATAAACGGATACATTTGGAATTTTGTAAAGCTACAACCTTAAAACACAAAATAATTGAAGAAAATGAAATTCCTGTACAACAATACACAAGCAACTTTGTTTTGTGTTAGGCATAACATAAAACACTAGCTCTATGGAGCTGTTTTGTATATTTCTATGTAAGTTAAACATAAACTATAAATAACAAAATGACATTTGCTCTTTAAAAAGCGAAAAATGAAATATCTTACCCAGTCTTATTTATATATCCTCTAATTTTATTTTTAAAAAAAGATACTATCGTTAACGTTTTCAATTAAAATCGCACGGTTTATTCGAGCCACATTATTTCTATAATCGTGCACACCACCTATATACCATCACAAGCAAATGGAAAATCAATTTCCCCGTATTTGGCAACATACACTCGGTCATAATAATGGTCAAAACAATTATGATTTATGTTGTTTATAGTTGCACGATGACCTATGTGTCACGGGCCGATGTTTTATCGGTGACAGCCCAGGACACACACTGAATGGTAATTAACTGACATAACCAATCACCAATATATTGAATGCAATAAATTGTACATAGTTTTATTGTACACAGCGACCATAGAGGTCGACTGTTTTTGCCGGCGTAAGGAAAAATATCGACCCCCATAAAATAATGACCTCCCGGTCATTTTGCTTTGTAGTAAAATGACCCCAGGTCAAAATTTTATGTAATAGAATGACACCCCGGTCATAATTTGTTCTGTCTTGAAATGACTCTTTCGAGAAAGCCAGTAATATTACAACCACTCACACGTAGAAATATGACCCATGTAAAATATTGGCTCCTAGCAAATTTAATCTGTTTCACTTTAAAAAAAACACAAAAAAACACAACACTTTAGGTATCATTCAGTTTATATATGAATGGTTCAAGCAAGGAACTTTTCGCGATTTGCTATATCCAAGGGTTAGACATGTCGGTACCGGAGTCATTCATTCATTACACACCAATTAGTTAAAGACAGGTTTTACTTTTGTTTTTTATCTCCCGGCGAGGGATATAGTTGTCCGTCCGTTCGCCCGTTACAATTTTCGTGTCCGCTAAATAACTCTCACATGCAAGGACGGATTTTAAAAATAAACTGGCACATATTCTCATCTCGACGTGCAGAACCCAAAACCTGGACCTATATCATCAAGGTCTAGATCATAAAGGTCTCATAAAGGTCATGCACTTATTAGATGAATATAATAATGTCCATTTCGTGTCCGCACCGTAACTTTCGAAAAGACGTGCAGAACACAACACACGGGTCTGTATCTTTAAGGTCAAGGTCATACAGGTCATAATTTTGATCTGTGCTTTTAATAAGGTATTTTGTGTTCTCTCTCCATAACGCTCATGTTTGCAGGGATTTTGTAATACATTGACACAAATACACAAATATTTAACCCACCAAGACATGCATGGAGACCCCCATGCCACCCCCACCCCCACCCCCACCCCAAAAAAAACATCTTTTATTTACTTTTTAGTTATTTTATTAATTTTTTTATCCCCAACGAAGCGGGATATAGTTTTGGCGTTGTCCGTTCGTCCGTCCGTCCGTCCGTTACAATTTTCGTGTCCACTGCATAACTCTCACATGCATGGCGGGATTTTGATAAAATAAATTGGCTCATATACTCAATAGCAAGACGACTTGCAGAACCCAATACCTCAGCTTTTTTTTCCTTTTTTTTTTCGTCTGTATTTATTTTCCGTCTACACCACTTCGTCGGGGGATATCAATTCACCGAATTCTTGTTGTGTTCGATTTTTCAATCATTTTCGGTCAGTATCTTAACCTTAGCTTCTGTTACCAGTACTAACCAACATTCTGCAAGTAACTGAAATTGAATTGAATGTTGTTTAACGGCTCATCAACACAGTATAGGTTATTTAGAGCCGCCCCAGAGAGAGGGGAAAGATACATAGGAATCCGGGAACCGTGCCCTACTCTTATTATCGAATAGATTCCTATGGTTCTTTAACGTGCTCGGAGGATAGCCGATACACGGGACCGCCCGGTTTAAGTCCCCATCCGACGGACGAGGCCTCCGATTACAAATCTGCCGCAACTGAACATTTTTCCACATGATACTCTACTAATAGTTGGTGCAGTTGAGCCATTAAGGACCACTTGGAACCTAATAAATAAATAGGAAAGAATGGATATTTCTTTTGGAAGAAACAGAATACAATGTTCGCCTAGTATTCTCACATGCATTGTTATAAGAAAAACTTTTCTTGCATACCGGATAAGGCTATCCACGTTTTACATGGTGGCTGGAAAGTATTTTCTTGCATACCGGATAATGCTAACCACGTTTTACATGGTGGATGGAAAATCTTTTCCTGCATGCCGGACAAGGATATCCTTCATTTTACCGGGGCTAGATTATAAGAATCTTTCATGCGTATCCGGTGAAGATAGGGAATTCCAACCCGAGGCATAAGTGTTTTTATGGGAACCGAGGCTCTGCTAGATTATAAGAATCTTTCATGGGTATCAGGTGAAGAGAGGGAATTCCAACCCGAGGAATACTTGTTTTTATGGGAACCGAGGCTCTGCCGAGGTTCCGATCAAAACAATTATACCGAGGGTTGGAATTTCCTATCTGAACCGAGTACCCATGAAAGATTCTTATAATCTATATGAAAAGATAACACGTCAAATTAAAATGGATAGGACACCATATATATATATATATATATATTCTTTATTTTTATGATGTCTTTAAGAAATCATGACTATTTCGTTTGGTAATGAAGTGGATAAGAAGATAGGTTCTGTAATAATAAATGACCGAGATTTGTAACAATGTAACTGGTAAAATGATTTTCCCGATCTTCCTTGAATTATTTCTTTTGAGATCGTTAAATCGTAGCAACGTAATAATAATTCTTGTGCACGAAATAATAATGCATACGCACGAAAAAATAAATCTGCACAAAACAATAAATCGTGCCCACGAGGTAATTAGTTAGCCAATCGGTGACCTGAACGCCATCAGTGATATTGATCCCTCTCCCCATTGAGTATTTATATCCCTCCCCAGTGAGTATTGATTCCTCCTCCCCACTGTGTATTGACACTGGTACCTCCACGCTATTGAGTATGACTCCCTTCCCACAGAGCATTAATACATCCTCCCCATTGAGTATTGATACCTCCTCCACATTGAGTATTTATTACCCCTCCACATTGAGTATATGGATACCTCCTCCCACTGAGTATTGATACTGGTACCTCAACGCTATTGAGCATTGACTCCCTTCACATTGAGTAGTGATCCCCCTCCCATTGATACCTCCTGCCCATTGAGTATTGATACCTCCTCCCCACTGAGTATTGATACCTCCTCCCCATTGAGTATTGATACCGCCTCCACACTGAGTATTGATACCTCCTCCCCATTGAGTATTTATACCCCCTCCCAATTGAGTATTGATACCTCCTCCCCACTGAGTATTGACACTGTTACCTCCACGCTATTGAGCATTGACTCCTTTCACACTGAGTATTTATACCCCCTCCATCTGAGTATTGATACCTCCTCCACACTGAGTATTGATACATCCTCCCCATTGAGTATTGATACCTCCTCCAGACTGAGTATTGATACCTCCTCCACACTGAGTAGTGATAACCTCCTCCCCACTGAGTTTTGATACCTCCTTTAAATTGAGTATTGATACCTCCACCACACTAAGTATTGATACCTCCTCCCCACTGAGTATTGATACCTCCTCCCCACTTAGTATTGATACCTCCTCCACACTAAGTATTGATACCTCCTCCCCACTGAGTATTGATACCTCCTCCCCACTGAGTATTGATACCTCCTCCCCACTAAGTATTGATACCTCCTCCTCACTGAGTATTGATACCTCCTCCCCACTGAGTATTGATACCTCCTCCCCACTGAGTATTGATACCTCCTCCACACTAAGTATTGATACCTCCTCCCCACTGAGTATTGATACCTCCTCCCCACTGAGTATTGATACCTCCTCCCCACTAAGTATTGATACCTCCTCCCCACTGAGTATTGATACCTTCTCCACACTAAGTATTGATACCTCCTCCCCACTGAGTATTGATACCTCCTCCCCACTGAGTATTGATACCTCCTCCCCACTAAGTATTGATACCTCCTCCCCACTGAGTATTGATACCTCCTCCACACTGAGTATTGATACCTCCTCCCCACTGAGTATTGATACCTCCTCCACACTAAGTATTGATACCTCCTCCCCACTTAGTATTGATACCTCCTTCACACTTAGTATTGATACCTCCTCCCCACTGAGTATTGATACTGGTACCTCCACGCTATTGACAATTGAATCCCTTCACACTGAGTATTGATACCTCCTCCACACTGAGTATTGATACCTCCTTCACACTTAGTATTGATACCTCCTCCACACTGAGTATTGATACCTCCTCCCCATTGAGTATTGATACCTCCTCCACACTGAGTATTGATACCTCCTCCACACTGAGTATTGATACCTCCTCCCCATTGAGTATTGATACCTCCTCCCCATTGAGTATTGATACCTCCTCCACACTGAGTATTGATACCTCCTTCACACTTAGTATTGATACCTCCTCCACACTGAGTATTGATACCTCCTCCCCATTGAGTATTGATACCTCCTCCCCACTGAGTATTGACACTGTTACCTCTACGATATCGAGCATTGACTCCATTCACACTGAGTATATATACCCCCTCCAAACTGAGTATTGATACACCCTCCACACTTAGTATTGATACCTCCTTCACACTTAGTATTGATACCTCCTCCCCATTGAGTATTGATACCTCATCCACACTGAGTATTGATACCTCCTTCACACTTAGTATTGATACCTCCTCCCCATTGAGTATTGATACCTCATCCACACTGAGTATTGATACCTCCTTCAGACTTAGTATTGATACCTCCTTCACACTGAGTATTGATACCTCCTCCCCACTGAGTATTAATACTGGTACCTCCACGCTATTGACTATTGAATCCCTTCACACTGAGTATTGATACCTCCTCCACACTGAGTATTGATACCTCTTCCCCATTGAGTATTGATACCTCCTCCCCACTTAGTATTGACACCGTTACCTCCACGATATTGAGCATTGACTCCATTCACACTGAGTATTGTTACCCCCTCCAAACTGAGTATTGATACCTCCTCCCCACTTAGTATTGATACCTTCTCCGCACTGAGTATTGATACCTCCTCCCCACTGAGTATTGACACTGTTACCTCCACGATATTGAGCATTTATTCCCTTCACACTGAGTATTGATACCTCCTCCACACTGAGTATGATACCTCCTCCCCATTGAGTATTGATACCTCCTCCCCACTGAGTATTGACACTGTTACCTCCACGATATTGAGCATTGACTCCATTCACACTGAGTATTTATACCCCCTCCAAACTGAGTATTGATACCTCCTCCCCACTTAGTATTGATACCTCCTCCGCACTGAGTATTGATACCTCCTCCCCACTGAGTATTGACACTGTTACCTCCACGATATTGAGCATTTATTCCCTTCACACTGAGTATTGATACCTCCTCCACACTGAGTATTGATATCTCCTCCACACTGAGTATTGATACCTCCTCCCCAACCTCCTCATCACTGAGTATTGATACCTTCTCCCCACTGAGTATTGATACCTCCTCCACACTGAGTATTGATACCTCCTCCGCACTGAGTATTGATACCTCCTCCGAACTTAGTATTGATATCTCCTCCCCACTGAGTATTGATATCTTCTTCATACTGAGTATTGATACTGGTATCCCCTCCTCACTGAGTATTGATAACCCTTCTCGAATAAGTATTGATACTCCCTCCCGTTTGAGTATCGATATCCCCTCCTCACTGAGTATTGATACCTCCTCCCGATTGAGTATTGATACCCCAATCCCGACTGAGTTTTGATACACCCTCGCTATTGAGTATTGACACTAATTCCACATTCAGTATCGATGCGTATAGATACTTCCTCCCTATTGAGTTTTTATAACCCCTCCCCATTGAGTATTGATACCTCCTCCGCACTGAGTATTGATACCTCCTCCAACTGAGTATTGACACTGTTACCTCCACGATATTGAGCATTTATTCCCTTCACACTGAGTATTGATACCTCCTCCACACTGAGTATTGATATCTCCTCCACACTGAGTATTGATACCTCCTCCCCAACCTCCTCATCACTGAGTATTGATACCTCCTCCCCACTGAGTATTGATACCTCCTCCACACTGAGTATTGATACCTCCTCCCCACTGAGTATTGATACCTCCTCCACACTGAGTATTGATACCTCCTCCGCACTGAGTATTGATACCTCCTCCGAACTTAGTATTGATACCTCCTCCCCACTGAGTATTGATACCTTCTTCATACTGAGTATTGATACTGGTATCCCCTCCTCACTGAGAATTGATAACCCTTCTCGAATAAGTATTGATACTCCCTCCCGATTGAGTATCGATATCCCCTCCTCACTGAGTATTGATACGCCCTCGCTATTGAGTATTGACACTAATTCCACATTCAGTATCAATGCGTATAGATACTTCCTCCCTATTGAGTTTTTATAACCCCTCCCCATTGAGTATTGACACTAATTCCACATTCAGTATCGATGCGTATAGATACTTCCTCCCTATTGAGTTTTTATAACCCCTCTCCATTGAGTATTGATACGCCCTCGCTATTGAGTATTGACACTAATTCCACATTCAGTATCGATGCGTATAGATACTTCCTCCCTATTGAGTTTTTATAACCCCTCCCCATTGAGTATTGACACTAATTCCACATTCAGTATCGATGCGTATAGATACTTCCTCCCTATTGAGTTTTTATAACCCCTCCCCATTGAGTATTGATACGCCCTCGCTATTGAGTATTGACACTAATTCCACATTCAGTATCGATGCGTATAGATACTTCCTCCCTATTGAGTTTTTATAACCCCTCCCCATTGAGTATTGACACTAATTCCACATTCAGTATCGATGCGTATAGATACTTCCTCCCTATTGAGGTTTTATAACCCCTCCCCATTGAGTATTGATACGCCCTCGCTATTGAGTATTGACACTAATTCCACATTCAGTATCGATGCGTATAGATACTTCCTCCCTATTGAGTTTTTATAACCCCTCCCCATTGAGTACACGTCCCTATTGAGTATTAATACCCCACGCTACTTTGTTTTGATACCCCTCCCTCAGTACTCAATGGGGAAGGGGTTATCAATTCAATACTCGATAGAGGGGTATCAATACTCAATTGGGAGTTTTATTGATTCTAGATATGGAGGACTTATCGATACTCAATGAGGAGCGGTATCACTACCACAGGTGGCAAATTATCTCGTGCGCGCTTAATTAATATTAGCTGGAACGCATGAAATATTTGTTCACACGTGCCCTTCCGTGCTTCTGTAGATAACCGTATGTAGCCAGATATGTTATCCTCTTGAAATAAAGATATTATTATTATTATTATTAGTAGTTGTAGTAGTAGTAGTTTTTATTATTATTATTATTATTATTATTGTTAGTATTATTATTATTATTATTATTATTAATAATAATAATGATTATTTTTATTATTATTATTATTATTATTATTATTATTATTATACATGTACACATACATGCAAATATGTACATCCATATATGGCCGATATTTCTAACTTTTAAACGTCACGTATTCAGCGATTATCTTATTAATTTAATACGATAATCGCTGGATAAGTGACGCTAATAGTTACTTGCCAATAGAATAATACTAAATGCTGACTTCATTTTCCAACAAACTTAAGAGTAACGGTATTATATATCATTGTATCAGCTCAGTTAAGATAAACTGCATATTTGGACATGTATTGTTTGTAATAACTACACTGTTGCCATGCTTTGTAATTGTATTTTGTATCCTCATGGTCTTTTAAGCCTATTGGAAATTGGAAATAAATATCTATCTATCTATATCAACGGTTTCCGCCTTGAAACTTTGTGTCTGATGCCACCATCCGATTAAAGGGGCTGTGCTCTTCGCGGTAGAGAACATGTATACGTACACCTAAACAAAAATAATTTTATAAAAATCAAACATGTCATGAATATATAGCTAATTATATAGAAACATTTCTTATCTTACGGAAACTTGAATTTTTGTTTTGGAAAAACGTAAACAATGCGCCATTATTTACTAAAGTAAGCAAACATATAATATTTTATTCTTGGATACAATTGAAACTAAGATTCATATTGCAATAAACATATCTTTTGAATATATTTTAATAGCCTAAATATCATCCATGTCTATGTGTATATGTGTATGCACACAAATTCGTCACCAAGAAAAGCATAGTCCCTTTAAGATAGCCACGACTGTGAAGGTCGTGTGACAGGTATTTATGAGCACCGATTTGGACGTCTGGAAATCACCCTTCTCGATAACTCGGTACAGACTATCGGAAAGGTTTATTTTCAGATCAAAATTTTAAGTTTGTCATTTAATTCTGATGATTTAAAGCTAAGTATGTACTAGATACATTTATTGGACACGTGTATATGCATCTGATAATAGGTGTGCTATGTTAGCAAAATAAAAACCGAAATCGGTACTCATCTTGGTACTCATACTCACACAATCTGCGTACACAAATAGAACCATTGGCTGTTTCAACTTATTTTGACAAATTATGCACAACTGGCTTATCTGCACATATAAAAATAGAAACAAAATACAATACTCTTATATCTAGGGATTATTCTACTACTATTCTGCTGTAATCAATTGACCCCCTTCAGGCGTCAACGTTTTACGTGTGGAGTCGACATTTTACAGAAGGGGGTCATTTTATTACATAACAAAATGACCAGATGGTCATTATTTTTCGGGGGTCGATGTTTTTCCTTTCCACCGGCATTTGTCAGCTTTATACAGGATTACACTTATTATGAGAAGAATTCGTCCTTTTTTTGAAGAGGAAGAGGTTCATATTCCTTATGTGGTTTTATTCTGTGCGTATTTAATTGTTCTCGATCGACACTCGATGGCAAACGTTATATTGTGCTGCCTGGATAAATATATGAACACATTTCCGAAATACAACTTTCTATTTTCCTTTACGTCACTGTAACTGAATATTCTAGTATTGTTCTATTCTATTCACCTCCTCCTCACCCACCCTGCTAAAAATAACACCAGATATACTGCACTGGCGGGTATACAAGCAAAACGAAGGGGGTAACTCATGGTTTTGCATGTTTGAGTCTTTTCATAGGAAGCCTCCGATGTTTCTGTTTAAAGCCTCATCGGCCGTCTGGACATACGTCTCTGCGGTTTTAGTCTAACTCTACAGCTACTGCTACTGTTAACTATTGCCAACAGTAGCAGCAGTAGCGTACCATCTCAATATGTATACTCATCGCAAGTATGTTTTCTTTCATAGGGGTTGTCTGTTAAACATGATGGTGGGAAAGTAGAAACAACATACTTGCGCAAAAGAAACATACTTGCGATGAGTATACCTATTGAGATGGTGCTCTACTGCTGCTACTGCTACTGCCAACTTCACGTTCATAGTTTCATTACATTTATTTAAACATATTTATTTTACATCGATTGCGAAACAAGTTCTTGCAACTTAGATTAATCACTCTCGATGGCTTCCTGGGTAGAACCAGTACTAAGCAATGTGGATTAATTGTCTTGCTCAAGGATAACTAACGTGGCCGCGACGGAGGATCGAACCCACGACCTCTCGATCTGGAGTTCGGCGCTCTACCACTGGACCACGCACTCCACATTTATTAATGCATTAAGGTCAACAACCCATACACATATTTCATATGGAACATACATCGTACAGCCTAGAACAGTGAGATTACACGCTAACTATGCTTATACAATAACATATATCACAATGACATACAACATACTGACATATAGCACAATGACATATAACATAATGACATATAGCACAATGTCATATAACACAAGGGCATATAACACAATGGCATATAACACAATTTCATATAGCACAATAACATATATTGGTTGGTTGTTTGTTTATTTGTATGGTGTTTTACGTCATTTTCAACACAAGTAACGTTATATATGACGGTCGATTTGTTTGTGGTGGAGGCAGACGACCCACTTATACCGGGTTGAACCAATACTGTACACCTGACGCCATCCGCAAGAATCGACACTTCCTCATTTATAAGTCGAGCTCCCAGTGGGATTCGAACCCGCAGCGCAATAACATTTAGCACAATGACATATAAAAACACAATGACATATATAACACAATGTCATATATCACGATGATATATGGCACAATTACATATAGCACAATGACATATAACACAATAACATATATCACAATGACATATAACACAATAACGTATAGCACATTTGCCCATTAGTACAATGAGCACAATAACATATAACACAATATCATATAGCAGCATAATGCCATAAAACACAATGACATATAACACAATGATATATAGCACAATGCCATATAGCACAATAACGTTTTTTATGTGACTCAGTTTTTGCTAAATTACGTGTAAAAAATGCCCAGTTGAATTTATGTTAAATTTGGGTTTGATTCGACATAGTTTACACTTTATTAAACAAACACAAAACATAATGTAAATGGCCTGTTCAAAATCGATTCACCGATACGGGACACCATTTATTTCTGCAGTTTGTTATAAAGAAGACAACAATGCCATAGTGTCGTTAAAGCTGTACAGTCCCTATTTTAACTGGTAATAACTCATGAATATGAATGAGTCACGTGTGAAGTAGTTTCAAATCGACGAACACCCCAAAAGTCTGTATATAAGGAGAAATCGATATGTAAAATTTCCCATTTTTATTTAGCCTCCGTACAGGTAACATCGATAAATATACGGCTCCAGAATATATGTGATAAAAAAAATAGTTACCCGCAACGGGATTTGAACCACAGCCTTGCACTTGTAAGTTTTGAAAGATGTACGCTGAACCTCTAGACCACTGCTATTTATTGGTATTTTGTAGCATTTTTAACACTAAATAGGCATTACGTAATAACAAGAGCGCGCACACAAACTCATCAAGCGCTAAATAACAAGTCGAGATATGGTTGATTTGAGGCGAAGTATTAGTTTCATATTGATAAGATACAGTATTACACCAGGCAATGTTAATTTACACGTGCGACAATATGGACTTTATTGGTCCATCATTAGTTGCGTTCAAATATGTTAAGTTATTTTGCCTCATAATATATGGTAGTTAGTATACTATTTTCGCAAGTAGCATTGTAGATCAGTGGATAGAGCCCAGGACTTGAAATTATAAGGTCGTGTGTTCGAGCCCCGAAAGAAGCTAACTTTTTTTTTGTGTAAAAATTACTGTTACCTGTGTATAGGTACGATGTGCACTGGTCGATGTATATACAGTAAATGATTTCCTTCGCTATATTTGCTCGCTTAAATACCCGATTTCGACATGAGCTGGTGAACATGAAGTTACAAATAGCCCTTTCCGGAAAGTCAGTTATCTCCCTTGTTCAAATTCGAGATATTCCGAGTGAACTGGTTCCGGGTAGTAAATTGGCTGGAAAACGTTGCATGGACACTATTTTCCCGTCAATAATCTTTTGTCCATGATTTTTACATACATAACAGTATCTTTGGCTTGACGGCATCGTTTAAAACAATAAATCTATGAGCGCGAAATATCGATTTTCCCTTGTTTGTTTACCGTTTGTTCCCAGGATACTGAAGGGGTATAAAAACCACTTCCGAACCCCCGCACCTCCGAACCCCGAACCCTTTACGGAAATTAAAAATACGTATAACTGACAATAAACGAATCATACCGTTATTATTTTAACTGGTATGCATGTATTTAATGTACATATATATATGGTTAGTATTTGATTGCCTTAATTAAAGTATTTGTAGCACAATTGCTATTTTATTCATCGCTAAGGGTATAAAACCCACTTCCGAACCCTAAATCTCCGATATTTCATATTTCAATTGTTTTATCTATGATTATCAATTCGGAAAACACATACCATAACCCATTTTTTTTCTTATTGTTAATTTTGTTGGTAAAAATATCAAAACTACATCCAGTGTTGTACAGTTCTATATATACTGTATATATATTTTATTAAAATCTATAAATTATTAAGATTCTTTACATGTGTCCCGTGTTACATTTTTCAATCATTAATTTAAGAACAACAGAAATTGTTTTTGCATATTACAGGATCACATAACAGTAACAGTTGCTTTTATTGCACCAGTAATACATTTAAATAAGGATTGTGGTGTGAATGAAGTTCGTTTATAATACATACCAAAAATTCTTTTTGGGTTGTCACATATAATCCGCAGCACCATATAAAACAGAAATGAAAAAAAAAGACAGAAATGCTGACATAGAAGACATTAGACATTTAATTTTTTTTGTTTTTTAAGGCTTTTAACTAAACAAAAATGTCTGTTTATAAGAGAAGATGCTTTTAAATAAAGTTTACAATCAAGGGTATTAGAAATAGAAATAATTAATTGAATTAAAATAATACAATATAAAAACAACGAAAACAATGGAAACAATGACTATACATGATTACAAAAATGACTTACTTGGTGTCTGAAAACAGCATCCCCCATGAGAGATGACATGTTTTCCACTTTGGCACCAGATCTGAAGAGCACGGAGGAATCTCTCGCCTCTCCTTTCAGGTACCGGAAATTGGAATCTCCTACATACAGAGCCATATCGATGTGTATATCAATATTAATATTCAATAAATGACAACTTAGCAAAGTTTCATTCGACATTTATACCAAAGAATGACCGTGCTTACCTGAGTGTTTGTTTGTTTGTTTTTCGGCTTTATCCTGTGACTGATTTTGGTTCACCAATTAGTGTAGATTTTGGTTCACCAATTAGTGTAGTCAAGTAATATATACCTGTTTGTTTGTGTCACGGCTTTATGATATGATTAGATGTGATTTTAGCTCACCAATCAATGATTCCCAATCAATGACTGATTAATTAGTTTGTGTTTTCCGAATTGATAAGCATAGATAAAACAATTGAAACATGCGATTTTCACAGCACGTGTTATTCGAATGACACCGTAATTATTTTTAGATTAGGGTTCGGTATCGTAAAAAAAGGTAAACAAATGGCTGTATCTTCATTAATAAAAGAAACCAAGACTGAAAAATTACATTTATAATGAGATTAGTTAGTTTATGAATGCTAAACTTTACATAATTAACGCGTTGAACCCTCGTATCGTTCAAAAACTAGGGGTTCGGAGATTTAGGGTTCGGAAGTGGGTTTTATACCCTTAGCGATGAATAAAATAGCAATTTTGCTACAAATACTTTAATTAAGGCAATCAAATACTAACCATATATATATGTACATTAAATACATGCATACCAGTTAAAATAATAACGGTATGATTCGTTTATTGTCAGTTATACGTATTTTTAATTTCTGTAAAGGGTTCGGGGTTCGGAGGTGCGGGGGTTCGGAAGTGGTTTTTATACCCCTTCCAGGATACTACCCGGAAGTAAACTTCTTGAGCTAAAGAGCGAAAAATCAGGGGCAGATAACAACACTTTCCGGAAAGTGCTATAAAGACACGCCTACAAAGAAGAAATCGATTGATATAGGGACTCTGTAGCTTTAACGAATAATTTCAGTCCTGCTCACCAGTGCGTACATAATACATATCAATATCCAACTCAAAAACGAAAATAAATAATACGAACATGGCTGAAGAAGGAGGAATAAAACACGTCTCTAAGTTGATGTGTAGTATTTGTTTGGATACATTTACGGATCCCAAGCTACTGCCGTGTTTCCATACTTTCTGTTTGAAATGTCTGGAGGACTACGCTACAAGGACGCAGAAGAACAACCAGCTCAGTTGTCCGCTTTGTCGCGTCAACATAGAAATACCGGTGGGTGGGGTACGTGGATTTCAGTCAAATTTTTATATAGAAGGTGATCAGATGCCTATCGTGTGTGATGTTTGTGGTCATGGAACAAATGCTAATAATCGGTGTTTGGACTGTGAGGAGAACTTCTGTGAATTGTGTTCCAACGCGCATATGAAGATGAAAATAACGAGAAAACATAGGCTGTTGGAATTATCTGAGACACGGATGAATGTATTGGGGAAAATAAAATCTAAATCGTTTTGCGCGAAACACACTGGGGAGGAAATCAAAATGCTGTGTAAAGAATGTGATACGTTATTGTGTATCGTATGTAAATTGACCGAACATGAAAATCATAGTTCCGTTGATATAGCAATGAAAGCGGAGTTAACAAGGAAGCGACTCTCTAGTTTGCTTGCTAATGCACGTGAACGCGTTGAAAAGATTAACAATAGGGTAAACAGCATGGATAAAAACAAAGAACACCTTCAAAGAATGTTTGAATACGATGTCGATGCTCTAAGTAGACAAATTGAAGAAAAGGTTTATGAAATAAGGTCCGAAGGTCAGCGCGTAAGGCAAACACTTAAAGACGTTTGTGACGAGGATCTTCAAAAGATTGAAAAAACTAAATCCAAAATGAAGGCTAAGGTCAAAAGCTGCGATTTTGTTATTAAAACTTCTAGTCACCTCTTGGAAGTGGGATGTGATGCTGATATTCTAAACTCTTGCTCGGATTTAATGGCGAAAGTAACAGACGTCTGTAACGCTCCAGTATTGTTGACGTCTGGCTGTCGATATACGTCACTACGTTATAGTTTCGGAAATTTGAGCCCGAAGTTTTACATGTATAAGTCACGTGAAACGTTCCATAAAGTACAACTTATAAACACACTTATGCATGGCGAATCGGTATACAGCATCTCCAACAACTGTCGATGTATATCTGTGGATAACCAAAAGGCAATTGTATCTTTTCTTGACAGCTTAAGTTTGCATAAATATACTCTCCCAGATCCTGAAAAAGGAGTGGATATTGTTAGAGAACATGGCAAATGTGCTGGAATTACTTCTGATGGCAATGGGAATACTTTCTTCACGACGTTATCAGACAAGGCAATACGCAAGTTAACACACCCAGAAGGTACAGCATCAAAGATTCAAACCACCAGCATGTATCCGCATGGGATAGCGTTCAGACCACGTAACTTGTCACATCATGTAGACGAGTTACTTGTTTGCATCGTCGACGATTCCGACCCAGTTTCACAGAAATCTGTAAAGGGATACGTGAAAGCTGTTCCAGTCGATGGGGAAGGAGGTTACAACATCATCGCCGAGCACTGCCCCGCTCCTACATCCATTGCGATCAGTAAAGTATCTGGAATGATATGTTTGGGATACCCAGCTGCTAGGAAAGTCGCGTTGCTGACATCCGACGGTAAGCTTACCTCTGAGTTCCAAGGATCATATGAAGCGGGAATTCCTGAAGCCTTCTGTCCAATGAGCGTTTGCTTTGACAAGTTAAATGGTGTAATCATTGCAGATTGTGGAAATGACGCTGTGATAAAGATCAACGAAAGTGGAACCTTTCTTCAAATCTTGACCAAAGAATGTAGACCATTAGCAGTGGCGATGGAAGAGGGCAACGTACTGTGGGTCGGTGACGCGATAAACGCTATCACGCGTTATCAGTTAGCGCGTGTGGATGCTGTATAAACAGTGAGAAGTGAAACGTGTTCACATTTTAATGGAATATAATATCATACCAAAATGGAATATAATATCATATTTCTCACGTGCTGTGACAGATAATACTCTTTCTCTACATCGTTAAATGAGAAAGATAATTTATCAATTTCACAAATGTCTTAATCAGTTTTTCTCGAATATTACATTAACAGAACACAAATAAAATAAAAATGCAATGTAAACTGTATTATTTTATCTGTTTAGGTTCAATATAGGCAACAACAAATTACAATAGCTATGGTCACTGAACAATTTAGGACAATACAAACGAGCGAAGCATTTGTTTATTTATCCTGGATTTGGCTTAGATCCTGAAAACATGCTGTATACCTATTTGATTGTCAAAATGATAATATATGAAACATTAAAGGCACTTGCTGTAGTTTTCCATGCGCAGCTTTTTTGGGCGACTTCTGTTCTTTTTATTGCACATTTTGTTTTTATATATGTTAAATTATGTGCTTAGAAAGTTTAAACAAATTCTTTTATTGGGAACATACAAAAAAAAAGGAAATTTTATAATTATGGGCTAATTTGTGCATACATTATGGTAATGGTCTCAACAGATTTTGTAAAAAAATATAGGTTTTACATAAAGATGAGCTTTAAATGTTATTGTAATTAAATGTTTTTTACTTTAATACAATTTTAGCAGAATTATGACCAATGAATAAATGATTAGACTTCAAAAATGTCTTATTTAGCTATTTCATGGACTTGTTCAACTTTGTGGAAAGATTGACATGACGGTAGCATTACAAATTAGTTTTTAAAATTTTAACAATCATGGTGACCTACCATTATTTTTGCCTTTCTGTCTATATATATAACAGACTTACTGTAAAAAAGTTTAGAAAATCTGTTATGCAGAAAAAACTATAGAAAATGTCTTTAAGGCACACAAATGGTATAGTTTAATGCTGTATTAAAATATGTCTTCACGAACTCAAACAGTACGCTTCGTGATCAAAAGTATGACTAACATATCAACACACAATTATGTGAGCGGTTTCTAAGTTATCAGAATTGTTTTTAATTTGACACGTTTTTAATTGCTCTGGATGGTACAATAAAACGAGTAAGCTAAATGAAATATTATTTTTTGGCACAATTATTTAACATTCTCTGAGTTTCACTTAATGCACGGTAACAATTTCATAGAACTATTTGATTGTATTCTTATCATTATTTCACTTTTTGTCTCGCCTTTTGAAAAAATGCGAGACAGAGGCGCCGCTAATGTTGGCGGGTTCGACGGCGTCAACATATTGTGTTATAACTTTTTGTCCTTGGGAGTAGAATGTTCAAATTTCATATATAACCTCCTGGTCATTGTCCGTCCTAATGCCCATAGCTTCCAGCCATCCAACTGACCCTGTGTCCGAGTCAAGGTCACTTAAATACATGTACCGTCAACAAATTTTAACGCACATATTGAAGGTACATGTATTTAAGTGGCCTTGACTCCGAAGTTATCGGCATTACGAAAGACAATGACCAGGAGGTTATATATATATAAGTTTAATATTTTACTCACAAGGACAAGAAAGTTACAATGCAATATGTTAAGTTTTTGGTTAAGAATTTGGTTAAGGTTTTCGTTTTGGTTAAGGCTTTGGTTAAGGTTTGCGTTAAAGTTCTTATAACTTTGTAGCCCTTTGGAGTAGAGTGTTAAAATTTCATATATAACATCAGAGGTTATTATTCTTCTTATTACAGTACGTAGCACCATCCAACTGACCCTGTGTCAAGATCAGTTGCCTTTTAAATACATGTACCGTCTCTCAAATAAATGTGTTAAAGTGCGTTAAATTATAATAACTGTTTTGTTCTTTGGAGGAGAGTGTTCAAATTTCATATATAACCTCATTGTCATTGTCCGTCTTAATGCCAATAACTTCCAGCTCTCCAACTGTCCATGGGTCGGAGTCAGTGCCACTTAAATACATGTACCGTCTTCAAAAACTGTGTTAAAATGTGCGTTAAATTATTTTACTTTTTTGTCCTATAGAGTAGAGGGTTCAAATTCATATATAACATCACTGGTTATTGTTCTTATTCCAATAACTTTCAGCCTCAAACTGACACTGTTTCAAGGTCAGTGTTCTCCTAAATACATGTACTCTCTCCAAATTTCACAATACATATACCATCTCCAAATGTTATTACATTTAACAATATAACATGGTGAAGTACAGATTAAATCTCTAAACTTACTGGACATAATTCTTGTTATTTTAATAACTTCCAGCCGCTGAAATGACCCATACAGAGAACATTACATTAATTATAATAGGCACTGACATTTTCTGATATGCTTAGATTAAAAAACAATGGAAGACGACAAGCTGGTAATTGAAACAATTATACAGAACAGATACACGTTTCAATTGTCAGCCACTGGTAAGCTGTGCGATTAAAATGTAAACAGTACCTGCACTTTTTATTGTTATATATATCCAAAATGTGTAAAGTTTCTGGAAATAAATATGTTTAAACCAAACAATTAATTGCAGCAATTACATGGCAGATAAAAAGAACCTATTTGAATGTCCATGTGAATTGATGATTGGAAAATAGAAACCGAACATCTCTAGTTAAACACGCTTATTAAAAAAAATCGAATCGGCCATGTGAAACGCAGCTCATAATGCTTATGGAGGAAATATTCAAGGGTGTTCACTGTAAGAAACAAATATAACTGATTCTACTTGATTTTAGCAACGAATTTGATAAGGTTACCCATGAGAAACTGATTGTTAAGTAAGCAAATATGGGATCAGATATAATATTCGCATACTGATAAAGTCATTCATAGACAACCGCACACTGAGTGTGGTTGTCAATGAATCCAAACCATCATCAATACCTGTTTCTTCTGGAGTTCTGCAAGGATTGGTCCTCGGCCCAGTACTGTTCTTGCATATATCAATGACCTCCAAATAGTTGTCACTTGCCATTTGCATTACAATTAGATCAGAGAAACAATCAGAAATACTACAAAATGGTCTATTGCATCTTGAAAATGCAAACTGGGATATGGAATTCAATCCCACAAAGGGCTAAGTCATCCACATCACAAAATATAAAACACTCACACACAACTTCATTCTACTTGCATAATACAAACACTGAAAAAAAACAGGCGTAAAATACGGTGGTGTTGACGTTTCAGATGATCTAACGAGTAACACACAAACACATACCAAAAAAGCAAATCAAAGCAAATCAGTCACTAGGATTCCTTCGCAGAAATATAAAAAATACATTCAGAACTACTTAAAACTATGGCATATAAAACGTTAGTCCTATCGCAACTCGTGTACTTCTTCACTGTCTGGTCTCCCCTTAATGAATGCTGCCTTAACCCGACTGACGCTGTCCAACGCAGGACAGCTCGCTGGGTAAAGCATGCCTTCGGACAAACTTCAAGCGTCACAAAAATGCTCACCTCCCTGAACTGGAGAATACTTTACTAACGACGTATAAATAGTAGGCTCTACCTTTGCAACAAGATCACCGTCAGTCTTGTAGCTTTCCCATAAGAAGACTACATGATACTAACAAACAGTCCAGACACATATACCCACTTCAATATCGAGTAAAAAGTAGACATGCATACTTCCCCCAGCACATTAGTTCAACGGAATACTCTATCCCCAGATATTCAGACCCCACCCAAAGTAGAGCTGTCCCACTCTGCAGTTAGGTTAAAATTTATATAATATATATATGACAATTTGGCATTATTTTCCTTATTTGGTTTGCTGTTTTCAATGTTCATTTTTTTTCTGTTCAATGTCTGCCCTTTTTTAATGCCAGTGTTTTTTTTATTAATTAAGTATATCTCGTAATGCATGTATAACTAAACCGTTCTACAGTGTGGGAACGCTTTACATCGTGTGAAAGCTTTACTTGCGCGATGGAACTGGAAACGCTGTAATAGGGTACATCAGGTATTTTCTAGAAAAATCTAAAATGTTAAAATGTTTCAATTCCTGATAAAACATAACATATCAATCAAACTATGGTGTTAGTACCAAGTTGTTCAGGTCATGGATCAGAATTAAAATGAAATCGCGCTTAAATGCTTTAATTTACCCTGGTTCGTAACCCAGGATAGCGCATCTACTGTATAGGGTTCCTTGTAAAGAAGGAGTCGTTTTTAGGCTCATTATTACGGTTTGATTTGTCCGTTTAGAATAGAAATTAAATCAATTAGAATAGAAAATAAATAAATCAATTTAAAATAGAAAATAAATCAATTAGAATAGCAATTAAATCAATTAGAATAGAAAATAAATCAATTAGAACAGAAAATAAATAAATCAATTAGAATAGAAAATAAATCAATTTAGAATAGAAAATAAATTATCATTATTTGCTCTTTTTTTAGGTCGACCACAACAAAAACCTTGATGCGCCATCTTCAGTTTTTCCGCATGTCCCCTTACCTGCGGGGCACCGTAAATAGCTGAGAAAATACGTGATTAATATAATTCATGAAAAGGTACATTGTATGGCCTCAAGTCAAATGTCCACACTGACTGAACTCGGAAATACCGAACGACCTGTTAACTTTGACAGGTGATATGGCATACTTCTACAAAGTCATTCAGACAGTCAAATTAAAGACCAGAGCAGATCAGTTGGAATATTACGCTTATAGCAGCTAAAGTAATTAAATGTTAATTAATAAAACTTTACAAATTACAACAAAAAATACTTTTACCAAACGCATATCCAAGGGGCAACATGCGATCTTGATTTCTTTTAATTTGAAACATTTCTTTTACATTATTTATAATACATTCTTTTTAATAATTATTTTAATGTTTCAAATAAACATTAGATATAACAGTCGAACAGAAAATGTATCAATCAATGACTTTGCATATGTCAAATTGTTCACTATATTGCACCAATAATATATACTTAAACCTATAGAAATATTACGAAGAAAACCTCAACGCTATGTACAAATTGTATTAACTATAATTAAATGCTAACAGGTGTAAGGTAAGGATAATGTCAAGATTACCTTGTGTCCCTTTAAAACGAGAACATATTCAACAATAATTATCTATAGTGAGGTCATACAACTGGTAAACTGCGATTTAAAATTTCGATCGATGTTTAAATTAACGAAAACGAAACTAGAGGATTATAAAGATGGCTGAAGGTGGCGGATTAAAAAGCGCCTCTAAGTTGACGTGTAGTATTTGTTTGGATACATTTACGGATCCCAAGTTGCTGCCGTGTTTCCACAGTTTTTGTTTGACATGTTTGGAAGACTACGCTACACGGACTCAGAAGAACAACCAGTTTGATTGTCCGCTGTGTCGCGTCACCATAGATATGCCAGTGGGTGGAGTGCGTGGATTTCAGTCAAACTTTTATATAGAATGTGATCAGACAGACCTACCCTTCGGCGATATCGTGTGTGATGTGTGTGGCCATGGAACAAATGCTAATCATCGCTGTATTGAATGTGAAGAAAACTTCTGCGAGTCCTGTTCCAATGCCCATATGAAAATGAAAATGACGAGAGAACATAAGCTGTTAGAATTAACAGAGATACAAAAGGGGGGATTGGGGAAGATAAAGTCTAAATCGTTTTGCGTGACACATAATGGGGAGGAGATCAAAATGCATTGTAAAGACTGTGATAAGTTATTGTGTATCATATGCAAGTTAACCGAACATGAAAATCATTGTTCCATAGATATAGCAACGGAAGCTGAAGAAAAAAGAAATCGACTCTCTAGTTTGCTGATAAACAGTCATGTGCGCGTTATATCGATGAACAAAATAGTAAAACAAATGGAGAAGAACGAAGAACAACTACAACGTAAGTTTCAATCCGATGTTGATTTTTTAGAATGTAATATTGAAGAAAGGATTTCTGAAATAAGGTCAGAAGTTCAACGAGTTAAGCAAAAACTTAAGATTACCCTTAACGAGGATCTTAGAAATATTGAACGAATTAAATCAGAAGTGAATGCTCAGGCTCAAAGTTGCGAGTCTCTTATCGGCACTGCTAGTCATCTTTTGGAGATGGGTTGTGATGCTGACATTCTTAAATCTTGCTCGGATTTAATGACGAGAATAGCAGATATATCTGAAACTTCCAGATTGATGACACCTGGTTGTCGATATATGTCACTACAGTATAGTGTGGAACAGATTATTCCAAAGGTTCACGTTTATGACGAGTCTTCTAAAACGTTCAATAACGTGCACATTATAAACTGTCTTCAGTATATCACGTCACAGCACAGCTCTAATAACTGTCGATGCATAGCTGTAAACCATCAAATGGGACTTGTATCTTTTCTCGATACTATATATTTGCATAAATATACTTTTCCAAACCCTGAAAAGGGTAGGCGGGATCACTATGTTAACAAAGGTGGCGATTGTGCTGGAATAACTATGGACAACAAAGCGGGTATTTTCTTTACGACTTTATCAGACAAGACAATAATCAAACTTTCTTATCCACCACAAGAAGCATCTTATCCACAACGAGAAGCACATGTGTTTCAAACCACAAACATGTATCCGCATGGTATAGCGTTCAGATCACGTGACTCGTCACATGGAGACGAGATTCTCGTTTGTGCTGTCGATGATTCTGACCCTATGTCACAAAAAGATGTCAAAGGATACGTGAAAGCTGTTCCAGTCGATGGGGGAGGAAGTTACAACATCATCGCCGAGCAATGTCCCGCTCCTACATCCGTTGCGATCAGTAAAGTATCTGGAATGATATGTTTGGGATACCCAGCTGCCAGGAAGGTCGCGTTGCTAACATCCGACGGTCAGCTTACCTCTGAGTTCCAAGAATCAACGGACGCTGGGAACCCTAAAGCATTTTGTCCGATGAGTGTTTGCTTTGATAATTTAAATGGTGTAATCATCGCAGATTATGGAAATGGAACTGTGATAAGAATAAATGAGTATGGAGAATTTCTTCAAGTTTTGGTCAAAAAGTGTAAACCATTAGCAGTGGCGATAGAAGAAGACAACGTGCTATGGGTCGGTGACGAGATAAAAAACATCACTCGTTATCAATTATCTTCGTAAAACTGAGAATGTACGGGGAATTAGGGTTGAGACGCACGATCAAAACACATGTAGGATTTTATGATTAACGAAGTTCCTATTGCAATGCAGCGTCACGATATATAAGAAGTACAGATTGGGCACTTACTCAAATCTCACATAATCTCGTATAACACAAGATAAAAAGAGTTAATTATGAGTGCTTTCTTGCGATACAGCATCACGTAGCGCTAGTAGAAAGGAAATAAATATAATGAGATCAATACACAACACATAGAATGTTGAATAGATCAGTATTTCAAGAATCGCAATACTGATTATGCGGTATTAGAAGTATTATGATACAACTTTAAGTGTTTAAAAATCAGTTAAAGTGTTACTAAATAATATAATTTGTTTTCGCAAAAAGAGGTACACTACACTGTTAATTCAATATTCTTGTTACTGGGAAGTACACACTTATATAGAAATGAAGATACAATGTGTAAAACACTTTGCTAATTTTGATGTGACATAACATATGATAAATGTATTTTTTTAGTTATTACTGTACAATTTATTTAAGCAGAACTGATATTACGGGCTATTCTTTTAAAATTTAAATGTAAGATAAAATGTTATTTAAACTTGCGGGGGTTGGGGTGGGAGAGGAGGTATCTTATGTAGTTACATGTATTAAAGGACACATGGCAATCTTGTCTTTTTTATCAAGCATTAAAATCAGTGTCTCGATTTAATAATATACGTTGAGTATAATATAAACAACAATTAGAAATATGCAAAGACAATTTGCTTTACTATTCTTTGAATTTAAATTTATTAATTATTGAATAAATGCAAGTTATGTAGAAAAACTAACGGGACGCCGCGAGTTTAAAACAAAATCAAGGTTGCCGTGTGTCCCTCTAACATTTAATCAGTATTTGATTTAAATACATGTCATATTTTTGAATGTGTGCATATGTTTAAGTCAATAAATAGTATATTCGGTCAAGAGTAGTTATTATGAGTATACAGTTTCATCCTTTTAAAGTTTGAAGATGTTATTCAATGAAAGTCTAATCGTCTGTGTGTGTGTGTGTGAGTGTGTTTGTGTGCGTGTCTGTGTGTGTGATTCTAAGGAGTATAATCCATCCGAACACCCATAGTTTAGCTATTATATTGTATATAAACCCGTTTATTTTTTATACATTTACATTTGGCAGATGCTAAAGCTTTCATGTTAAACATTTACAAAACATTGATTGCTTGATTGACTGATTGATTGATTGATTGATTGATTGATTGATTGATTGATTGATTGATTGGTTGATTGATTGATTGATTGATTGATTGATTGATTGATTGATTGATTGATTGATTGATTGATTGATTGATTGATTGATTGATTGATTGATTGATTGATTGATTGATTGATTGATTGATTGATTGATTGATTGATTGATTGATTGATTGATTGATTGATTTGTTATTCGGATTCGTCATGCCAGTTTTGGTGAAATATGATTTTTGTAAAAGTTTAACATGAAAGTTTTAGCATCAGCCACATGTAAATGTATCAAAAATCTAAGCTATGTGTATATACAATATAATAGCTAAGCTATGTTTATATACAATAAAATAGCTAAGCTATGTTTATAAACAATATAATAGCTAAGCTATGTTTATATACAATTTAATAGCTAAGCTATGTTTATATACAATATAATAGCTATGCTATGTTTATATACAATATAATAGCTAAACTATGTTTATAAACAATATAATAGCTAAGCTATGTTTATGTACAATATAATAGCTAAGCTATGTGTATATACAATATAATAGCTAAGCTATGTTTATGTACAATATAATAGCTAAGCTATGTGTATATACAATATAATAGCTAAGCTATGTTTATGTACAATATAATAGCTAACTTATGTTTATATACAATATAATAGCTTAGCTATGTTTATATACAATATAATAGCTAAGCTATGTTTATATACAATATAATAGCTAACCTATGTTTATATACAATATAATAGCTATGCTATGTTTATATACAATATAATAGCTAAGCTATGTTTATATACAATACAACAGCTAAACTATGTTTATATACAATATAATAGCTAAGCTATGTTTATAAACAATATAATAGCTAAGCTATGTTTATATACAATATAATAGCTAAACTATGTGTATGTACAATATAATAGCTAAGCTATGTTTTATATACAATATAATAGCTAAGCTATGTTTACATACAATATAATAGCTAAACTATGTTTATATACAATATAATAGCTAAACTATGTTTATATACAATATAATAGCTAAACTATGGGTGTTCGGTTCGCAAGTATCTTTACTATATTAGGTAGTATAAAGATAACGTATATGTCGTCTTTTCAGCCAGTAAATGCATTGTGTGGAGATGTGTATAAAACACGCTAAAGCGTGAGAGGTATTGCTTCTACCATGACCTCTCATGAACAGACTTAATAAAACCAAGACTGCTATATTATTATCTTGGTTGTGTCTGTTGCTTCGAAAGGATCTCCCTTATCAATATGTATTTCAATAGTAATACAACCCCTTTCTGCCTTACTCGCCTGTTGTTAGCTGTAATGCACCATCACTGTATTTTAATGATAAAGTCTACATATTTCTGACATACATACATCAAGTAATCGAACTCTATAAAGGAACTCTATAAGCAACTGCTTTCGTTCCAATCCTTTTTCACATTTTGTATTATGTACATTTTCACAGATTGTATAAATATTGGAAATAAAATAAGTTTAAACCAAGTAATCGTTCGTGTTCTCCAAGAAGCAACAAAAGCGCCATAAACACCACGTGGACTTCAGCAGATGCGGTAGAGCCACTATCTCTTGAAGTGCTGGAGCAAGCTCTGGTACATCTCTGGAGTAACCTTTTAAGGATATGAGTTCCTTCTCTAGCTCCTTGGCTTTACCAATCTCGTTCGTTAATACCCCCTTATATTGGTATCTATCAACTCGCTTGATGGCTGCTTGTGTTACATGAAGGTTGCGTCGTTCATAACAAGATGTTAACACTGAAATATTTAATATTTAGTAGATCGTCAGCTTCGTTTCGATTCAAAGAAAAATTAGAAGGCAAGTCGAACAAAGAAATGGAGTATGTAATAATGATGGCATGCCGATTACTATAGTTATTAGAAAATTCAAAGAATAACTCACAATATTTGTAGCTGAGAAATTCCACTTTCGTCATGCCCAAACACACTTCTTCGTCTGAAGAGGGGATTTTCTGTTTCTCGCAGTTTTCTATACATGCATCTTGTATTTTGTTTAATGTCTTTGGACATGATTTTGTGATGACTGCTTCGTTGTATTCTAACGCAACACCTAATGTTTGTTTGGCAATTCTCACATTTGCCTGTAAAAAGAAACACGTCGTCATTATCCGATCATGTTTATTTTGTGTGGCCTGCGTAGCATGGCACACACTTAGAGATCACCTTGTCCGTCGTCCGTCCATCGTCGTCCGTCGTCCGTCACACTTTAACCTCCAACCTAACAATGGTCATAACTTGAAATGTATTAGACCTATGTTCATGAAACTTCACACACATCTTCAACTTATCTTACCTTCAGGAATGTCGTTGCACATGTCCAATAACTCTCACTTTCATTTCGGCAGCGTTAACTTTAATCTGTGAGTTGAACATGTGTTCCGTGGTGGAACATCCTTCTAGATGATAGCGTTCGTGTACGTTTATGGTCAAACACTTGCCATTTATTTGTTTGGTTTTTGTATATTGTGTTTATACAAAGCTTCTACTGTAGGAAGCGTGTAAAACTGGCACACATTACATCACTCAATGCATCATAATAATCATAATACAAATGACAAGGATGGGTTTAAACAGCCACACATAGAATGAAATAGTTAATGATGAAGCAATGTTGTGCATACTAGTACGATAGTCCCAACTGAAACCCTGTTCTCGGGCGGGATTACCGTTTGTAAACCCTTGTATATGTGTGATGTCTCACATTTTGATTTTTACGGAAAAGCGCACATAAGGTGGTTTGGCATATCATCGATGCTGTTGTACTCGGACATCAACTGATTAATTATAATATTGTGTGGGAGCATGTGTTCAGTTCATATATAATCATAGATAGGTAGATTGGATGGATGGATGGACATGTTTTATTGACAGTCAAAACGTCTGTTAAAGAAACTAATCCGTCAAATAACGGCACAATTACACTACAACACCGTTCATCAAAACTCTATCCAGGTGTTTAGGTCATATAATAATGTATATGAGGTATATGAGACGATTAAAACTACAGGTTTATTCGCGGGTTCTTAAAAATACCCGTGATTAAATATGGGCAAAATTAATTATGAGTTGGGAACTCTTAATTCGACTCTTCCGTTTTGGTTTTGGCCTTGCTGGTTAAAGCCGTTAATAATTTTCCTATAGAGTTTGGATTCTCAAAATATTTATGGTATCTATATATATACCTACCTCGTCGTCAGTAGGTATAGAAACGGTGTACATCTGTTATACAATATGCCTGTTGATGGCGGGATATGGGCTTTTAATATATATATCTACATATTGCTATGTGATTGTTGTTTTATAAATGCGTGTTTTGGGATGGCTGCGTTCTTTAGGTGCTACACTTCCTTTTCAAAGTGTTCATTTACCTTTGTAATAGTCGTAAAACAATGATATATAATGCATATGTTTATTAATGTATGTACACATGCTGACCTTAACGACTGTCTGCACATATACTTACCTAAACGACTGTCCGCACATATACTTACCTTAACGACTGTCTGCACATATACTTACCTTAACGACTGTCCGCACATATACTTACCTTAACGACTGTCTGCACATATACTTACCTTAACGACTGTCTGCACATATACTTACCTTAACGACTGTCCGCACATATACTTACCTTAACGACTGTCCGCACATACACTTACCTTAACGACTGTTTGCACATATACTTACATTAACGACTGTCTGCACATATACTTACCTTAACGTCTGTCTGCACATATGCTTACCTTAACGACTGTCCGCACATATACTTACCTTAACGACTGTCTGCACATATACTTACCTTAACGACTGTCTGCACATATACTTACCTTAACGACTGTCCGCACATATACTTACCTTAACGACTGTCCGCACATACACTTACCTTAACGACTGTTTGCACATATACTTACATTAACGACTGTCTGCACATATACTTACCTTAACGTCTGTCTGCACATATACTTTACCTTAACGACTGTCTGCACATATACTTACCTTAACGACTGTCTGCACATATACTTACCTTAACGACTGTCCGCACATATACTTACCTTAACGACTGTCCGCACATATACTTACCTTAACGACTGTCTGCACATATGCTAACCTTAACGACTGTCCGCACATATGCTAACCTTAACGACTGTATGCACATATACTTACCTTAACGACTGTCTGCACATATACTTACCTTAACGACTGTCTGCACATATACTTACCTTAACGACTGTCTGCGCATATACTTACCTTAACGACTGTCTGCACATATACTTACCTTAACGACTTTCTGAGCGACAGTGGACAACAGGTAGTTACATACTGGCTGTGCTGTGTGCTAATTTGGGGATTTACAGAGTACTAAAATACCGTATTCCCCTTCGTCCGGTATTTTTATAGATATGGTCAGAGATTTGGTGCCACCACCTAGGTGGGTGTTGATGTATTTTTTAAATCCTGTCTTCTCGCCGTCCACCTCCCCACTATGTGCATCTCCCGTCATAATCGCTGTGTACACATTTCTTTCCTACACAGTTGTGTCTGACTTGAAACCTAATATCAGTTTGTATTTTGTCATTTGGAACCGAAATGAGACCACTCGGCTGTGATGGCATCGGGGCCCGGACCCCATCCTATTTTGTCAAATCCGAGTGGTAGAAGATTGCAGCCTTCCATCTTCTTATTTCAAATCAGTTTAAATTCGCACAGTCTGAGCTTTGGCGATTTGTGTGGACCGCCATATAATACTAGCTTGTAAACACCTTCATACGGAAATCTGATGTCAAAGAGGCAAGAAACAAGAAAAATGAAGGCCCTATCGCGTTAACGGGGCACAATATAGCAATTTTAACTAATTCAAGGGCCATAACTCCGGTGTTCCTGGTCCGAGCTGGCTGGCTTTCGAACTCGCCCGAGCTTTTATTGATATCAGCAATCTGGTAATGTTTGAAAAATATCGGATGAAAAATGAAGGTCCTATCCTGTTAACGAGGCAAAAGTTAACGGACGACGGACAACTCGCCATCCCATAAGCTTTACCTTCGGCCATTAGAGCTAAAAATAATAATTACGGTCACGTTTCAAATTTGTTTCTGCACAAACGGTCAATACGTTTGTATAATTTACAATCAAGCGCCGACGATTACCAAGACTAAAGAATGTACGGCACAAAATACGATGCCTGACATCGTAATATCCACTAAGGGAATAGAAAATGTGTTAACAATCTAAACCCACAGAAGTTGCAAGCCCCAGACCAAATGAAACAAATGATTCTAAAAACTCTTATAATAGTAAAAAGATTTATCCAATCGAAATCCAAATGTGTACTAAACATATATCCAAGAGGCACACGATCTTAATTTCTTTTAACTCACGGCGTCACGTTAGTATTTCTACATAATTCATAACACCTTCTTATTTATAATTATTTGAATGATTTTGCATATGGCTAACTATTGACGATATTGCGCCAATACTATATTTAACCCTATGATAGTATAACGAAGAAACCCTCAACGCTATGTACAAATTGTATTAACCTTTACTTAATTAAATGCAAGCAGTTTAAAAGTAAAACATATTAATATTTGATAAGTATGTGTCAAGATTGCCTTGTGTCCCTTTAAAGTGAGAACATTATCAACACTATTACCGAGAGTGAGTCATACATACAATCGGTAAACAGCGATATATTCCGAATCGATGTTTAAACTTATATTCGAAAACGAAACAGGAAGATTATAAAAATGGCTGAAGGTGGCGGATTAAAAAGCGTCTCTAAGTTGACGTGTAGCATTTGTCTGGATACCTTTACGGATCCAAAGTTACTGCCGTGTTTCCACAGTTTCTGTTTGACATGTCTGGAGGACTACGCTACAAGAACCCAGAAGAACAACCAGTTTGATTGTCCGCTGTGTCGCGGCACCATTGATATACCGGTGGGTGGAGTAGATGGATTCCAGTCAAACTTTTATATCGAATGTGGTCAGATACCGCTCGTTGATATCGTGTGTGATGTTTGTGGCCATGGAAAGACTGCTAATCACCGATGTATCGATTGCAATGAAAATTTCTGCGAGTTCTGTTCCACCGCGCATATGAAGATGAAAGTTTCTAGAGAACATAAACTGTTGCAATTATCAGAGATACGGGAGGGTGGATTTGGAAAGATAAAATCGAAATCGTTTTGCGTGACACATAATGGGGAGGAGATCAAAATACATTGTAAAGACTGTGATAAGTCATTGTGTATCGTATGCAAGTTAACCGAACATGAAAATCATAGTTCCATAGATATAGCAACGGAGGCTGAAGAAAAAAAGAATCTACTCTATAGTTTGTTGGCAAGAACCCGCGCAAGCATTGAAATAATGAATGCACGAGTAAACAAAATAGAGGTAAAGAAAACACAAATAAAAAGTAAGTTTGAATCAGATGCTGATGCTTTAGACAGGCAAATTGACGAAAAGGTTTCTGAAATTAGATTAGTAGGTCGGCGCGTGAAGGAAAAACTTAAAAAAGCATACGACGACGATCTCCAAAATCTCGAAACAACAAAAACTGAACTAAATGATCGGGCTAAAAGCTGCGAGTCTGTAATCGGCACTACTAGTCCTCTTTTGGAGATGGGGTGTGATGCAGACATTCTTAAATCTTGCTCGGATTTGATGACAAAATTAACAGACGCATCTAAAGTATCCACACTGTTGCCACCTAATTGTCGATACTTGTCACTACGCCATATATTTGGGAAATTAAGACAAACGTTCGACGTTTACGATACGGCATGTAAAACGTTCAGTAACGTGGAAACTATATGCTCTCTTGGTTATGGGAAACATGGTTCCTCCTCCAAGAAATGTCGATGTCTAGCTGTAGATCACACAAAGGGAATTACCTGCTTTCTTGATGGTAATTGTTTACACAAATACACTCTACCATACCCTAATAACGGAGAGACCTGTAACTACTTGCAATCAATGGGTGATTGTGTTGGAATTACTTCAGATAACAAAGGAAATAATTTCATTACTACTTTATCTGACAAGGCAATAAGTAAAATTACATATCCAGGAGGTAAAACATCCAAGATTCATGCAACCAACATGTATCCGCATGGTATAGCGTTCAGACCACGTGACTTCTCGCATGGAGACGAGATTCTTGTTTGTGTTGTCGATGATTCTGACCCAATGTCACAAAAAAGTGTCAAAGGATATGTGAAAGCTCTTCCAGCCGATGGGAAAGGAGGTTACAACATCATCGCCGAGCACTGTCCCGCTCCTACATGCATTGCGATCAGTAAGTTATCTGGAATGATATGTTTGGGATACCCAGCTGCCAAGAAAGTCGCGGTGCTAACGTCCGACGGTCTGCTTTCCTCTGAGTTCCATGGTTCAACTGACGCTGCGAGCCCGAATACATTTTGTCCAATGAGCGTTTGCTTTGACAAGTTGAATGGTGTCATCATCGCAGATTATGGAAATGGAACTGTGATAAGGATTAACGAATATGGAGAATTTCTTCAAGTTTTGACCAAAGAGTGTAAACCATTAGCGGTAGCGATGGGAGAGGACAACGTGCTGTGGGTCGGTTTCAATATCAAAAACATCACGCGTTATCAGTTAACATGTTCACTCGTTTATGCTGAGTAAAAAACTACAAGTGTAAAGGACTTGGGCGACCAACTAGGAAGATGTGACTTATGTAGCTAAATATTGCTATGCAGCGTCAGAGGCCGCTTATAAAAGGGAAATAAACAATGCTACTGTGATCAAATACACAATTATGAGACTATAAACGACAGGGGCGGATCCAGCGGGGTGCACCGAGCTCGCCTCCCCTATCCCACTAAAATCTGAAAAGTTATGAAAAAGCTTCATCTTTTTGGTTATCAACTGTTGTTGTTTTTTAAGTTGCGCCAGCCCCCACCACCACCCGCTCCCCTCCCCTAAACTAAAAATAAAACTTGCTTGTGCTGTGTGTTTTTTATGTTTAATATTAATTGTTGTTTAAAAGTTGCGCCCCCACCACCTCACCCTTCTAACACCTACATGCATGTCAGGTATCATACTATTTATTAAGTGTTCTGAGCATATTATCGTGATTAAAGTAAGCATGTTTAAACTTAGAAAATAAATGAACGTGTTACTAAATCAAACCTTGTTTAACAGGAAATGTACAATAAGCTCTTATTTAAAATGCTCTGGTTATTGAAATGAACATATTGCATAGAAATGTGGATGCAACTATTTTGAACTTTTCTCATATTTTATTCTTTAACCCAACCTTTTATTGAACTATTACACTTGTTGCTAATTTTGATGTGGTATAAAATATTGTAATGATAAAAGTATTTTGTTATCATATCATATAAATAGGTTGTCATACATGAATATACTTGGTGCTTTACTGTCCATGCACTTTGTATTACCATTCAATTTGTTTAAGCAGAAATGTTATTGTAGGGGGTATTACATGTTATTTAAATGTGCGGTGTCGGGAGAAGGGGATGGGTCGGGATTATCTTATATTATCATTTAATCAGTATTTGATTTGAATACACATGTCATAAACGTATAGGTGTATGTGTGCATTTATATGTGAGCATATGTTTAAGTCAATAAATAATATATTCGGTCAATATTAATTTCTCTGACTGTACAATGTCCTCGGTTTTAAAGACACTCCACCACTGCGACCAAAACTGTTTTAGGTCATGAATGAAAACAAAAATTGAGAATTCCCTACATAATAGTAATGTCATTCTTTTTTAATTTAGAACAGAAGCGTATATGCTTTAAATTGGGGCCCCATTAGAGAACAATACATAAACACTAGTAAACTTTTTAGGACGTATACAATCACTCAGCCTTATATCAATTTACACACATATATATATATAATATTATAGGTAATATTAGCGTAAATGAGTCTCCATGCCCCTTCCATAGTAAAGTGAGAATGTTGACAACCTTTTAAAAACTCAAACCTGGTTAGAATTATGGAAAACTTACTTTATTATGCAGATAAACATGTCTGCTATTCAACATCAACAAGAAAATAGGGGGTTAAATATCCTCTAAGAAACATTTCTTCAGCTTAATACTACTTTCGAATGCACCAGGCTGATTTAGTGAAATATAACCTAATAACATCTGTTATGGGCCTAATGTAGTTTTCTGTTTTTTTCCCATGCAAAGCAAGCTGGGTTGGGGGTGTATCTGAAGGCATGGTGGAATGTCTTTAAGTATATCATCCAAATGACTGGTCAGTCGAAAAATAAAGTATTTGAAAATGTGATATAACACGGAGGTCTATATTGTTGAAATGTATTTAGTTGTGGACATAAGACATAATTCTACGTTAGTAAGCACCTAACTACACTGACATTCAGCTTGTGTGTACGACATGGTGGCAACGTGCTTACTTCGTTTGCAAAGGATTTCAAGTTCAATCAGTTTATGTACGGTAAATGCTGTTCTGACAATATATATATTTATCACATAACGTCCCTTGTTAACTAGCAGTGTCGAACACCCATTTAATATTCTATTGTATGACACACGTGTAATACAACCTGGAACGATTTTGATTGGTTGAATTAAATCTGTAACACTACGCAAGTTTATTAACTGAAACTATTTTATTTATTACAAATTCACCCAGATCTGAGTCATAAACTTATTATTTGTGACAGCTTATAAAAAAAATGCACGTTATACAAAACATTGTTGTTGGTTTGATAAAAAGTTGGCGTAAACTGCTATTTTGTAAAGAGGTAAAACATGAACTCTTTTATACGCAACGTTATGTGTGAGACGCGACGTTACGACGTTACATATTTTATGACGTTTTGACGCTAAAGTGTATCTGACGTCGTGGCGGTTTTTTGTCCATCTGAATTATTTTTTATTAATTTGATTGCAATGTTATGTGATAAAAAGGATCTTAAACTCGTTCCCATTCCATATAAGATTTATGAAACTCGTTATGAATTATTTTTAATTTTAACTCGCCAAAAGGCTCGTTAAAATTAAAATAATTCATAACTCGTTTCATTAATCTGATATGAAATGGTAACTCGTTTAAGATCCTCTATATATTTGTTTAACGGCTCATCAACACATTGTTTAAGTTAGAGCCGCATAAGAGAGGGGGGAATTAAACGTAGAAATCAGGAACTGTTGTTACCTATGAATTTTTTAAGATAGATGTAAACATGTTATTGTGTCATCCAATGTCATTCATTTATAATTAGTAAGATATAAAAGGGTTTTTTGTTTTGTTTTCAACATTTTATTTCAAATATTAAGTATACATACATTTTTTAGATAGATGTGATTTTGACGACCTCATGCAATCCAGGTGTTATTAGTCCCCCACCTGTCCCGGTGGGACTACAGGTTTGCACCCTGTCCGTCCGTCCGTCCGTCCTTCCGAAATGCTTGTCCGGGCCATATTTTCAATACTATAAGACTTTGAGATACCAAACTTGGTATGTCGATACATCTTGGAATAGTGGTGTGTCGCGTACCAAACTAAGGTCACTGTGTCCTTGACCTTGACCTGTGACCTCTGTCATAGAAAATGATTGTCCGGACCGTATTTTCAATACTATAACACTTAGAGATACCAAACTTGGTATTTGAATACATCTTGGGATAGCGGTGTGTTGCGTACCAAAATAAGGTCAGTGTGACCTTGACCTTGACCTATGACCTCTGTCATAGAAAATGCTTGTCCTGACCGTTTTTCAATACTATACCAGACATATCAAACTTGGTATGTGAATACATCTTGGGATAGCGGTGTGTCGCGTACCAAAATAAGGTCATTGTGACCTTGACCTTGACCTGTGACCTTTGTCATAGAAAATGCACAGAAAATGCTTGTCCGGACCGTATTTTCAATACTATAACACTTAGAGATACCAAACTTGGTAAGTGAATACATCATTGGATAGCGGTGTGTCGCGTACCAAAATAAAGTTATTGTGACCTTGACCTGTGACCGCTGTCATAGAAAATGATTGTCCGGACCGTATTTTCAATACTCTAACACTTAAGAGATACAAAACTTAGTATGTGAATACATCTTGGGATAGCGGTGTGTCGCGTACCAAAATAAGGTCACTGTGACCTTGACCTGTGACCTCTGTCATAGAAAATGCTTGTCCGGACCGTATTTTCAATACTATAACACTTAGAGATACCAAACTTGGTATGGGATAGCGAACGCACTGAATTAATTCACTTTACATCGTATTAATTCTGTTCAGTATCGGCCATTTGTTTTTATGTCAAATTGATTCTGCTGTCATTGAATTGATTGTTTTGGTCTTGCATTAATTCAGTTTCCTATAGATTGTTTCACGTATCGGTAAAGTGACTGGGCTACTTTTAAACCGGTTCACATTCTCTTGCTTTGATTCATATTTTCGACTGAACTGTTAAGCATTGCATTGAATCGTTTCAAGTTCGATTAGATGGTTTGACAAAACACTCCGGATTATTTCACAAAGCATCGGATTGTTTTAAGTTTGATTAGATGTTTCAAAAAAAGTAGTGAATCAATTAAAGTTACATTGAATTAAATATAATACCGATGAATTAATTCATCTTTGACTGGATGATTTATTAAAACATACTTTTGGCGGTAATGGCCGCCCATAGTTTATATACACTATAATAGCTAAACTATGGGTGTTCGGTTCGAAACTTGTCATTTATTTGTTTTGTTTTTGTATATTGTGTTATATAAAGGTTCTGTAGGAAGCGTGTTATATCACTCAATGCATCATAATAATCATAATACAAATGACAAGGATGGGTTTAAACAGCCACACATAGAATGAAATAGTTAATTGTGAAGCAATGTTGTGCATACCAGTACGATTGTCCCAACTGAAACCCTGTTCTCGGGCGGGATTATCGTTTGTAAACTCTCGTATGTGTGTGATGTCTCACATGTTGCTGTTTTGGGAAAACTAACCACCAAATAACGGCAAAATTACACTACAATACCGGTAATCAAAACTCTATCCAGGTGTTCAGGTCATATAAAAATGTATATGAGGTATATGAGACAATTAAAATTACAGGTTTATTCACGGTTCTTAAAATACCCGTGATTAAATATGCGTAAAATTAATAATGAGTTGGAAACTCTTAATTCGACTCCGGTTTTATATATACCTCGTCGTCAGTAGGTATAGAAACGGTGTACATCTGTTATACAATATGCCTGTTGATGGCGGGATAGGGGCTTTTAAAATATATATCTACATATTGCTATGTGATTGTTGTTTTATAAATTCGTGTTTAGGGATGGCTGCGTTCTTTAGGTGCTACACTTCCTATTCAAAGTTTTCATTTACCTTCAAGTGTGTAATAGTCGTGTAGTTCAGCCATATATAATGCATATGTTTATTAATATCTGTACACATGCTTACCTTAACGACTGTCTGTACATATACTCACCTTAACGACTGTCTGTGCTACAGCGGACACCAGGTAGTTACATACTGGCTTTGCTGCGTGCTCATTTGGGGATTTACAGAGTACTAAAATACCGTATTCCCCTTCGTCCAGTATTATTACAGATATGGTCAGAGTTTGGTGCCACCACCTAGGTGGGTGTTGATGTACTTTTCAAATCCTGTGTTCTCGCCGTCCACCTCCCCACCATGTGCATCTCCAGTCATAACCGCTGTGTACACATTCTTTCCTACACAGTTGTGTCTGAAACTTAATATCGGTTTATTTTTTGTCGTTTGAAACCGAAATGAGACCACTCGGTCGTGACGGCATCAGCAGCCCCGCTTCCATAGCATCGGGGCCCGGAACCCATCCTATTTTGTCACATCCGAGTGGTAGAAGATTGCAGCCTTCCATCTTCTTATTGCAAATCAATTTTAATGCACACAGTCTGAGCTTTGGCGATTTGTGTGGACCGCCATATAATACTAGCTTGTAAACACCTACATTTGAAGATCTGACGTCAAAGAGGAAATGGCCATTTGATCTGGAGTTAAACAAGACAAATGAAGGCCCTATCGCGTTAACGAGGCAAAATATAGTCTATGCAGTCAAGAGTAGTTATTATTGGTGTACAATTTCACCATTTTAAATACCAATAAAAGTCTAATCGTCTCGTTATTTGCCTTTAATTAAAACAACTCAAAATCCCTAGGCCCCGTTTTCAGCTGATAGTCTGCTAGAGTGTGCTCTCCTAGACAGGGTACCGTCCTTCTGTTGGAGACGTTGTCACAGAGTTATCACAGAACACAAATCTGAATTACGTCCCTTTGATTTATCTGAATTACGTCCCTTTGATTTATCTGAATTACGTCCCTTTGATTTAAGCTTTTCAAAAGATAATTGTAACATTTGTTTTTATTCTGATGAATTATTTAGAAATATAACCACGTGACGGTAGTGAGTGCTAGGTTTATGCATGTGTGGCCCATCACTAACAACTCGACCTATATATATAGCCTAAAATGTGCTGAAAATTACGTAAACAACATTCAACCAACAAACCAACCAACCAGCCAACCAACCATCCTCGTTTTAAAGACATCCCACTACCGCGATCTTAACTGTTTTAAGTTATGGATGAAAACAAGGAGAAGAAAGTTTCCTACATAACGTTTTAACTATTAAGAACTATCGAATACATACCTTTAACCTTTACTCCTTAACGTGCTCGGAAGATAAACTCCGATACATGAGACTGTCCGGAATACGTTTTCATCCGGCGGATGAGGCTTGCCTAGGAACAAACCGACGTCGTTAGATCATTAGTTCGAAGGTCAATATTACAAATTACCTTGAAAATGGGGTAGGAATAATACACAATCAATGTTTTGAGTATCATCCAATTAAATGTCTAGTGATATTTTGGTCAATAGATTAAATAAATAGAGAATAATTAACAGCATAAATTTGATACTGAATTTATGTCACGAGGGAAAAAGTGGGTTAAAAAAACAAGTTCAAAGAACAAGTTTTTTAACCAAATTACCACTTTTTTCCTCGAGTGACATTAATTCAGAATCAATTTTATGCTGTTAATTATACTGTTCATTATATAACTTTACGTAAAAGAAGAAATTCAAAAATATCTTAACTTTAAACCAGTGTGTAGTTCCGGCTAGTGACGATATAATAGTGACTGAT
>JAWPHD010018157.1:0-41191 GCA_037043455.1 Cyrtodaria siliqua | reverse complement strand
AAAACATCTGAGATATTCCGATTGTGTAATTTCCCGCCTAGTCTGGTACCCTTCCCCTACTGCGCTCGCTACTCTCTCTTCGAAGACGAAGAGAGAGTAGCGAGCGCAGTAGGGGAAGGGTACCAGACTATTTCCCGCCTTCCCCTACTGCGCTCGCTACCGCAGTAGAGGAAGGGTACCAGACTACCTCGATAAAATAGTCTGGTACCCTTCCCCTACTGCGCTCGCTACTATCTCTCCACAAAGAGGAGTAGCGAGCGCAGTAGCGGAAAAGACTACTATAAATAGAACTGAAGAGAATAGAATAAAATACTATTTTCCGCCAAAGCACTTTACCGATACATAAATTGTATGTGTATGCAAGGAACGATAACTCTGGGTAGAGATTGAAATCGTAAAACAAGAAAGCATCCATTTGCCAGTAAAACAGGCCTTAAAACTTTTTAACACAAAATTTGGAGAGCGCGACATTGTTTGATAGTTATAGAAAATAATAAATTAACATAATAGTCTCTTATAATTTTTTTAGAATGGCATAGTTAAAATCATATGTAATGTTTTATTGTATATAATACTGTACTATGACGAGACTTTAATAAACTATAAAAAAAACAAAAAAACAAGATATTGGATTAGAAAGACTTGGCTTAGTTTCTACCACAACTGTTTTTTTTATGAAGGTACGCATACTTTTCTACATAGAATGCAAATACAAAGTCAACTCTTATACAAGTTATAATCATCGTACACAGCAGCAGCTGTTATAGGGGTACCACACACAAGGAGCTGGAAAGTTCCTCACACTCGCTATTTCAGTTAGGTTGACCAATTAACGATATTGCTGCATTACGCATGTCGTTATGCCACTGAAGGAACTAATTATGTCCTGAGGTGTTAATTGCATATTCAGTCAGTGCATTACACGGATGACCCCCACTCATTCGACACTTGTATATATTCCTCTGACTAGGGAGCGTAACATGACCAATTCGGGAAATAGTTGATAAACTGTGAAAGTATAGCCGTTAAATCATGAACATTTTGCTTTGATGAAAAATCCGGAGATTTTACACTTAAATCCGGAGATCCGGAGAGCGACTGAAAAATCCGGATTTGGCAGGACTGAAATGGCAGATTGTGGTTCCATAATAGAGGAACATATAGCTTTTTTCCATATTTTTCATGTATCCTTATTACCTATACCTCATCCGAATGATGTATTGGGCACATTTCTTAGTGTTCGTTTGAGATATTTAATTATAATTGACATAGACAGTAAAGCGAAAGTATAGAAATGGGGTAAATTTATCTGTGACGTGTCAAAAAAGAACGTGACGTCATTCAACAGATTGGCTATTTCTTACATGATACGCAACCCTCTGTTTTTTTATTGCATTTTTATATTGGCGGACGCTCGATCGTTTTTGATTGATTTGTGTATTTGAAATTTTCTACGGTGAAAAATACGCATTTTTTTATCTCTTGATATACATTCGTCCTATATAAAACGAAGAAGGAAACTCAGTGGTGCAATGACACATTGAGACCTCTGCCGTTAAACGCACTTATGTTACAGTTAATTGTTTCCTTATTCTGCGGTGCATTTTGATAAAATACGCAACTGCATTCATGAAACACTTACTATCAACGGTATCCTTTCAACTTTAAGTTGTGCGGCCTGTGATCAGTTCTCCATCCAGCTGAAATGTTCGTTACACCGTACAGGCAGGTATTGGACTCGAATGACCCCAAAAACTGTTTATATTTCTCAGAGCTATACACTAGGTATGTTCTCTTCCATGGAGGTATGCAACTGTACTTCTGTGTTTCTGTCTTTTAAATGCAAGATGTTTAAATTGGATGCATTGCATGTGCTGGCTAAAAACAAAGTATAACCTGTACGCACTTTAACTATATTCATATAATAGATCTCTATGTATGCTCGTACATATATACACTAATCTAATTATAGCATGTGTGCTTTGTTTGATGTATCCACCAATATGGATCTGTCCGGAATTCCAACACCCCACATGGACTGGGAATCAAAAAACTTACCAGCAAGTTGGAAAAAAATCAAGCAACATTGTGATTTAATTTTTGCTGGTCCCTTAAAGTAAAAATCAGAGGAAGTGAAAATCACATATCTACTTTTATGGATAGACATTTTTAATACCTGGACAATACCTGACGAGGAGGCAAAACGCCTAACTCCACTTTGTGAGCGATTTGCCAGGCACGTCCAGGCACGTCCAGCCGAAGCTAAATCCGGTGTTCGCTCACTTCAAATTTAATAATGAAATCCAAGGAAGCAACACAGTGGATCAATTCACAACACAATTGAAATTGTTGGCTATTGACTGTCAGTTCAATGACGCCGACGACATGATCCGTGATAGGATCGTATTTGGAGTAAACTCTAGGAAAATACAAGAACGCCTCATAAACGAAGGAGAAGCACTGACAATGGACAAAGCCATCCAGATAGGTAAAAATTTTGAGTACTCTCAAGAACAGCTGAGAACAATGGCATCATCAACTTCCGCCGCACCAGAGGTTCACGCCATCAACCGCTACCAGCAGCGTCCACAAAGAGGACCAGGACCTGCACCGAAAATAGGACATCCGACGGGACCTGCACCGAACTCATATCAGAGAAAAAATGGACAGCCGACGAAAACAACGAAATGTGACAATTATGGATATACGCACAATAAAAACAAGTGCCCTGCACACGGGAAACAATGTAACAATTGCAAGAAATGGAACCATTTCTCTAAGATTTGATCGACACGATCAAACTCTGTGAACGAAGTGTCTGACAATCTCGTGAATTCGGAATATTACATTGACTCTGTGTATTCTAAAATTAGGAATAATCAGGCATTTGTGGCAATTGAGGTAAGCAAAAGCTCTATTCAATTTACGCTGGACACAGGTGCACAAGTAAATATTATACCACTAAATATTTACAACACATTAGGTGTAGTCATGCCCCTAAAAAAGCCACCCGTAGAGTTGACTGCATATAACGGCAGTAAACTTAACACACTAGGTTATTTCTCCCTTCCTTGCAAGTACGATGAGTACATGCGTACTACTGACTTTTACATTGTAGAGACAAAGTCACCAGCAATTCTAGGTTTACGGTCATGTATTGACTTTGGACTGATTAGGTTAGTGTACTCCCTTGATAAGGACGCGTCTCCGAGACCGACGGACGACATGCATCATTTGAATAAGGAAGTCATACTTGCCGAATATGCCGATTTATTCAAAGGCATAGGTCAAGCCCCCGGTGAATGTGACATTAAGATTGACACGAATGTACCCCCCGTAGTTCACCCACCTAGACGAGTTTCTGTCGCACTGCGTGACAAATTCAAAACGCAATTAGACCGCATGGAACAAGATGAGTAATAGCGAAAGTCACAACTCCAACAAAATTGGTCAATTCCATGGTCATTGTTGAGAAGCCGTCAGGCGACCTCAGGGTATGCCTCGACCCGAAAGACCTAAATAAGGCAATAATTCGCCCTCACTACCCTATGCGTACGTAAGAAGATGTCCTTCCCCATTGAGTGGCGCTAAATTTTTGTCAAAATTAGACGCTCGATCTGGATACTGGACCATCAAGCTCTCTGAAACTTCGTCGTTTCTGACTACATTTAATACCCCATTTGGACGGTATCGCTTTAAGCGCCTTGCATTTGGCCTTAAGAGCTCCCAGGACGAATTCCAACGCATGATCGATGAATGCTATGAAGGTTGGTCAGGAATCGCCGCCATTGTAGACGACATTCTTGTGTACGGACGTACACGTGAAGAACATGACCAAAACTTGCGTAATGTTCTGCAACGTACACACGAAAAGGGAATTAGACTTAATATTGACAATCTCGTTGTTGGTGTCACAGAAGTTCAATACTTTGGACACATACTAACGTCCAGTGGACTCAAACCTGACCCATCCAAGGTGTCCGCCAGTAACGACATGGATCAGCCGCGAAACCGCGCTGAGCTCGAAACCGTTCTTGGCATGATAAATTATCTGTCAAAATTCGGACCTAGCTTAGCCGAGGTCACAAGCCCCTTACGCTCTTTGTTAGCCAAGAATGTAGAATTTGCATGGGACGAGCCCCAAGCAAACGCCTTTCAAAAAGTCAAGGAAATCCTTACAAGGTCACCAGGACCTGTTCTGTCATATTATGATATGCCAAAACCGCTGACATTACAGGTTGACGCTTCCAAATTTGGACTAGGAGCGACCCTCCTACAAGACAATAAGCCTATTGCTTATGCGTCCAAATCCCTGAAACAGACAGAGATAAACTATGCGCAAATAGAGAAGGAAATGTTCGCACTACTTTTCGGCTGCAAACGCTTTCATCACTATGTTTATGCGCGCAGAGTTGAAGTGCAAACGGATCATTTGCCACTCGTTTCTATCATGAAAAAAACGCTATGTGCGGCACCCCCTCGCTTGCAACGCATGATGCTTCAGTTGCAACGCTATGACCTAAACCTAAATCACCTTCCAGGTAAGAGCATACCTGTCGCCGACGCACTATCACGTAAGCCACTTGCTGACACGTACCCCGACCTGTCCGAAGGTATGGATTTACATGTGCACACTCTACTGTCCGGTTTACCTGTGAGTGATCGTGAAATAGAGGAAATAAAGACTCAAACTGAGCAAGATTCACAATTACTTTGCCTCAGTGAAGTGATTCTCCAAGGTTGGCCATATCTAAGAAAACAATGTCCCGTACAAATCTTAGATTACTGAAATGTCCGTGATCAATTATCAGTTGTTAATGGGTTAATCATGAAAGGGGAAAAATAGTCATTCTTCAAGCACTCAGGTCAAAACTGCTTGATAAATTACACACTGGTCTCATGGGAATTGAGTTATGTCTAAGGAGAGCTCGTGACGTCATATTTTGGCCACGGATCTCAAAAGACATAACTGAAATGGTATCAAAATGCTCAATCTGCCTTGAGCACCGAAATTCAAACCCCAAGGAACCCCTCATACCACATGAGGTTCCCACTTATCCATGGCAAACTATCGGCACCGATTTGTTTACATGGGACAATAAGACATTTCTACTGATGGTCGATTATTTCAGTCGCTACATCGAAGTTGTTCAGATTACAAACTTAAAGAGTAGCACTGTAATTCATCACATGAAGTCAGCATTTTCGCGCTTAGGCGTGCCAGAACGTATAATCTCGGACAGTGGGCCCTGCTATAGCTCCAAAGAATTTATTGAATTTGCACTCTCATGGGACATTAATCACATTACGTCCTCTCCAAAATACGCGCAATCAAATGGACTGAGTGAAAAATCTGTGCAATCTGTCAAACGCATATTTACAAAAGCAAAGGCCGATAACAAGGATCCTCTGATCGGATTACTTGAATACCGTGCCACCCCTCTAGATATTGGGTATTCCCCAGTAGAACTACTCATGGGGAGACAATTACGTTCTGTTTTACCTGTAGTTAAGGAAAGGGTAGTCCCCAGGTTCCCCAACACAGGTCAAATTCGAAAGAATATTATGTCAAAGAAAATGAAAGGGAAACGGTTTTATGACAGGAATGCAAAACCGCTGAGCCCCTTGTCAATTGGAGACACAGTAAGAATTCAACAATCTAACAAATTGTGGAAACCTGCTGTCGTAGTTAAAAAGCATAATGAGCGATCCTACTCGATTATGACAAAAGCTGATAATGCCATTTACCGTAGGAACAGAAGACACCTTCTTAAAACAAAGGAAAATATCTCACAGTGTCAAAGTGAAAGTTCGCTTCCCGCCAAAGTGCCGCAAAGAGAAGATGCCTCTTCAAATGCCACAAATGTGTTAAAACAAACCACTTTCATAAATAAAAGTACTGATAATCGCATCTCGCGATATGGTAGACGCATCAAAAGCAAATTTATTGTGTCTAACTAAACTGTCAAGTTAACCCCTTCCTGGTGAATGCTCATTAGCCCGGTCAAGGCGGCCACATAATCAGTGTAATCATCATGGAACTACCATAAACTTGGAAACATGTTGGATTAAATGCCCATTAATCAACCTCAGTGTGCCGCCGAGAGATGTAAGTTAATCAGCTACAACACTGACACTCTATAAAGTCAGATCTAAATGACGTTTTAATGGACAAAGATCATCGCAGCCTGCAATACTGGAGATTAATCACCAGGTGCCAAACTGACCACGAACGGAGCATTTGAATATAAACATTAATTAATTCTGACAGGAATTCATTTTATATCTATGAACTTGTTATACGCATTCTTATATTATGAAAGAACTTATAACTTTGAATTTAAAAAGGGAGTTGTTGTATTACCATATGTCGTCTTATAACAGACACTCTCTTACCACGAACTCCAGCCTGGAGCACTGACTGCTGCTGGTCAGTTCCCTATTTACACTACAATGAATAACATCGTAATTACAGATTATTAGTTAGAACACGTTGTTCGTTCTTAGTTATTTATAGTCCTACATTAACACCGTTAAGACTATAGACATAATATAACAGACTCAAAACACTCAGGAATATGCAAAAACTGTCTTAAATCACGGTCATGTTCAATTCCTGTCACGTGGATCAAAAATAAGAAACATATTTGCAAAGTCAAGAAGGAAACATTTCCAATAACCCAGATATACAATCTAACATATAGTGGTCCAAAAACTGCTCATTTTTGCTGGCCAGTGCACTGCATGAGCACAGCATGGGGTAGATATTAGCACTAGCTTGTTGATTACCAGGAGTAATTGATAGCCATAAAATATTCTGGGGATTTAGGCTGACCATCTGTGAGTTGCCTATTGAGACTGAAAATGTACCAGGCTTAGATAGTTTTATTTAGAGTTTACATATGACGGGGCTTCATGATTTTGGTTTCACATTTTATTTATTTTCATTTTAAATTTCATTTAATTTCACATGAGATGTGGAACCAAAACCAGTAGCAACATGCAGTAAAAAGTATTTAAACTCCTTCATTGAAATATTGAGTGAGGGTTCAACACAGCACTGTTGTAATTATATATACAAAAGAAGAGACATCAGTGTTGTGTTGAAACTCGATTAATTTTTTTATTTATAGTCATGTAAAAGTGGTAGTGGTCCCAATTTTAGACCCTCAAAGGGAAATGAAATGAAACGGGGGCTTACACATTAGTGTTAGGTTATATTGGGATAGCAACATCAGATGCAAATGAGATGAAGTTTTCCACCGGACATGCCATCGCTATAGAGCGAACCCGTGCGAGGTATGGGTCTATAGCTCTTTAGTGTTTACTCTACTTTCTAAAACAATGAGATGGCTCAGAAATTCAAATACTTGCACCATTTATTCATGAAGATTTTACTACCAGCGCTATTTGGTTTAGAGTGAGACCTATATAGAGATTATCGATAAAACCTATCGTAAATACTAAGCCGGATAGAGTCTATAAGAGAAATATTACCACTAAGAAACCGCGGTCGGTCGCTACGCTCCCTCACTTTCGGTTTCTTAATGGTGAAGATTTCTTTTCATAGCCTCTATCCTTTACAAAGTCAAGGCTTTAACCATGGGCGGATTCAGGCGGGGACGCTGCCGGCGCTTCCCCCGACCTCACCTAATATGTTTTGTTTTTGTTTTTTTTACAGTTGCGGCCCCACTCCCATCTTAAATCACATATTATGTACTAGTGATTCATAAACATAACTGAAATTGCAAGTAAATTGTAACCAATCAGTACAGTATAACAAATCTTTTATACAGTTTCTATATAGGCAAGCAGTGCTGGCGTGAATTTGAAATCTAGAGGAACTGGGTTCAAACCTCACCGGTGCAACTGAGTTTTGTCAGTGTGTTCGTGGGCAAGAAACGTTTTATTAGCATCGTCCATCCGATGGGGATGGTGGTGGTGGGGGTGGGGATGGGGGGATCATGAACAAGACAGAACACTCGGAATAGATCCATTTTTCGGAGTCTATCCACCGAGGACGTTAAAGAACCATTCATTAGTAAAAGTAGGGCGCAGGTTCCTGGAAATAAATACCCTATAATACTGTGTTGATGAGTCGTTAAACAATATTCATTCATTCTATAGGCAAATACATGGATTACATATTAGTCCGGTTATGAAATAAATAGCATGTACTGATTTTTGTTTTTACATCTATTTCTGCAATATTATCTTACTTAAAGGGACACATGGCAATGTTGATTTTGTTCAAAACTCGTGGATTCCCGTTATATTTTCTATATAACTTGCATTTTTGTAATCATTATTAGAATGGTTCAAATAACTATATATTTTGTTGTGCCAATAATATATTATTTTTTTTTTAAAAAGTAGAATAATACAGGTATAATAAATCGAGGTGCTCATTGAAATACTTAATAATAAACAATCAATGTGTCCCTTAAATAAAAAACCCCCGCAGATATAACAGTGAGTTGTGCTGTATACCAGTTATGTTTTCTACATATTACATGAATACAAAAATGAAAGGTTGAGTGTTATTTGTTTACAAAATCAAGTAAATATATTTCCATCAAATGTCAAAGATGGAAACATATTTGGACGAAGTAAATTAGGCTAATTTATGATGACGAAAGTAAGGTACTCTTGGTTTAATATTCACCTTATTATCTCATCTTTTTATTTTGGTAAAAGAAAATATACTTTGTTTCATTGAAACAGGTCGTTATAACCACATACCATGTATACAGTTTTTATACATATACAGGCTTCATCAAGAACACATGTGGTAATAGGTAGGCCTGGTCAGTTTTATTGATATCAATTACTAAACCCACATTAACAGGTCAGTTATAATAGCCTTCATGCTGTGATCCAGCAGTAAAAGTGTTCGTCAGTTTTGAGCAGTTTTTAGACCACTGTATATTAGACTGTATAGATCCTTTTAGCATATTGTCTATTCGTAAACGTAAACGACGGTCGCATGGTCTCCGGAATAACCATAATCTTTAACGTAAATTTAAGAAAGTCTTTACTGTTGCAGACCTTTATTCTATTTATAAAAATTCGGCTAGACACGCCCTCCTTAGCAAAGTAGTCAGTCTGTCTTTTTCTTGCTTACAGAAACTTGACGAAGAAGCGGATGCCATTTATGTCCGTACTAATCCATTATATGAGGTTGCATCTATTATTCAAAGTTACACGCAACATATTTTGCGTCCACATATAGATGCTTCATCTGACCATCAAAGGCATTTTTTGAAGATAACTTATGTTGATAAAGGCATCGATTTCATTAATTTATCCGGTATTTAATGATATGCGAGTGACTGACAAAATTCCAAAGTATTTCAAGAATATTGAGACTCCTGTTATATGTTACAAGTATAAGAAATCTACTAGAAATCTTATTTTCAATTATAATAGGATCGTTTCTGATCTTGAGATCGAGACATCTACTACTACTGATTGAGATTGTAAAAATTCTAAATTTTGTTACGAACCTGCCGGTCACATTCTTACTGGAAATCTTGATGTAATTGAGGATAAGAGGATTTGGAATTTAATTGCCAAAGGACCTAAGTATCGCCTTCCATCTGATATTGATTTTAATGCCTGTCGCAATGAAATTGCGGGTTCTTTAACGGATTTCTGTACAAAGTGGTGTAAGCGAGAAAAAGCAGATAAACATGCACTTACTGCTTGGATGAAAACTATTTCAGAAATTGTTGAATTACGTATTTTATTTTACGAATCGAATCCATCCCTGCTTCCACGGCTTTCTACTTACAATTTACGGCACCTTAAGAAGGGTATTCGGAATTTACATACTAAATTTGCTGTAGTACCAGCAGACAAGGCTTCCAACAATATAATTATTGTCTGACGACTACATTATATCAATACTTTGAATGCTGAGCTAGCGAGCACTTCTGCTTATCTGACTACACCTCTGCTGGAGACGGACATTGTTTCCCAGCATGTGACCTTTATGGAGACTATAAAGGTTTCTGTAATTAGTAAGCAGACGAAGCTCCCTACAATGTACTGGATACCTAAACTTCACAAAATTCCTTACAAAGCACGCTTTATCGCTAATTCTAGTTCATGTACCACGACCAATATATCAAAACTATTGACTTCCTGACTTTCCGCGATTAAAGAACATATTATAAAATATTGCGGAAAGGCCTTCGAAAACTCAGGAATCAATCTGTTTTGGTCTATCAAAAACTCTCGAGAAGTTCTTGACAAACTACGGTGTAAGCATTTTCATGCCTCTTCTCTAAGTAACTACGACTTTTCTACACTGTATACTACACTACGACATAATCTTATCAAAGAAACATTGCTTCAGCTTATTCAGAAGACATTTGCTAGAGAAGGTACAACTTTTCTAGCTTGTAATAATGTCAGGGTTTTCTTTACTAACGCCCCCATTGATAAGTATAATTTGTGGACTTGTACTGATTTTTGCAGAGCCTTATCTTTTCTTCTGGATAACATCTTTATAAGATACGGTAAAACTATTTACCGCCAGGTTGTTGGTATTCCTATGGATACTAACTGTGCGCCACTTGTTGCAGATTTGTTTTTGTACCGCTATGAAAGAGATTTTATGTTGAGTTTGTCACTGCTAGCCAGGGTGAAATATTGATGCCTTTAATAATACTTCTCGGTATCTTGATGACATACTCAATATTGATAATCCGTTCTTCGCTCATATGGTTACTAACATTTATCCACCAGAGCTCACGTTGAATAAAGCCAACAGTTCGGATACAGTAGCAGCATTTCTCGATCTTCATCTCTCGATTTCAAATGATTGTATTCTTACTAAAATCTATGATAAGAGAGATGATTTCAATTTTAACATCGTTAACTATCCACACCTGGATGGAGATGTACCTCGAGCTACATCATACGGGGTGTATATCTCCCAGCTCATTCGATTTGCGAGAGCGTGTAATGATGTTATAGACTTCAATGATCGAAATCAAGTTATTACAAGTAAACTTCTTCAGGGTTTTCGTTATCATAAACTACGTAGACCTTTCTCTAAATTCTACCGCCGCAACGAGGGCCTGCTGGAAAAGTACAACACCAACCTTAAGACACTTCTGCGACTAGGCATATCACAACCCTCATTTTATGGAGATGTGGTCTATAAACTTCGAAAGTTAAAGGTGTCTGACGGATTTCCTGATCGTTTTACAAATTTAATCAGGAAGTTCGTCAGAAAAGGATATAACCCTTTGGTTTTACAGCGCACTGCATGCTTAGTGATTGACCCCTCTACAGTCAGTCATTACGCTTCACTTTTCACTTGTGCGATGACTCGACTACCTCTTGGGACTCTATGATTGTACCTACTGAAACCCCAATTAAGGGAGGTGGGTGCATGAGCTTTCGTCCCTCGGGTTTTCTGGTCGTACCCTAGATTGGTTTTCTTTTTAGCTGCAACTACTATGGTTGTTCAGTACGATTCTGGATACATCCTGAGATGTTTTATTATTTTGTATGTGTTTCTTTAGTTAGTTTCCCAGGATGTGGACTTTATTGTTAGAGAATTCCTTTTGATGGGATATCGTTTTGTTTACACTGTCTTGTCTATTTGGGCGCAGAAGACAGGATAATAGCGAGGATTGTGCGCATATAAAATCGATTCAAGCTAACCAGTGGGCCTTATTGCCTACTGACCGTTCCAAGTCGGTAACCCTTTCTTCACCACCCTTTCTGTTGTTTTTTGTCTCTTTCATTGTATTTTCAAGTCCTTTTTTTGCAATACAGTGCGGACCCACGATGCCTTTGCGCTCGGACGCTGTGGTTTCTATAGGACCCTTTATCTCATTTAAACAAGAACATAATTATAAAGTTATATTATTTAAGCGAAATAATGCTATTGGTGTCAGAGCGGTGAGAAAGTACTTCCGGGTCATGCTAAAATAGTTCCATTGAAAACAATCCAATGTTTGTGTAATTTGCATGTGTTTTTCTCATTGATTTTCATTTCTCAGTTAAAATTTAACCTGATGTTAAAGTGTTATGTCTGTTGTAATGAATAGCAAGTATTTTACTGTGTTGTCCAGGACTATGTTGTCGGAGAGCATGAACACAGAGGATAGGTAGACATGCAGCTTTGACACGGGTTTATTTCAAAATAAGCAAAACGTGAATGAATGACATGAATTGTTGAAAAACTGAATCAGTGGGTTTTTATGCCAAAAACAACACAAACATGAGTTATAAGGTTATCCGCGTTTTACATGGATGATGGAAAGCCTAATCTTATTACACAACGGGGAAAATAAATGTCACGCGATTTCAAATTCAACAATGACGTCAATAATGTCAACAGTTGCATGACGTCACTGTTGAAAAACAACGCTCACAACGTTAGTAATTGGCGATGCCAACGCACAAAATGTCTATCAGATGCAAGAAAAAGAATCAACCATAGCTATTCAGTTCATATATACCAATCCACGTTATAACTGTTCAACACATTATACCTCGTTTTGAAATTCCTGATCTTTTCCGGATACCCATGAAAGATTCTTATATTGTGACAGATATTCTACTCATGAGAATAACAGAAAATCGCTGGCACTTGACCCGCAAATATTATAAAATTATATATAAATAAAAATACCTCGTTACGAAGTAGGCCTATATATCTTTGTCAAATTAGCGAATTAATTCAAATCATTTACACCGTTCGTTACGTTTGATTTCCATTTAGCACAGTATATATGAATTCACAGTTCGTACAAAAAAGCAATCTATGGAGAAATTTAAGTAAAATCGCCGATTGCTACCATAACAACATTTCCTACTTAAGTTATGTTTACTCCGGTTGTACTCAAAGAAGTGACCCGACTGGATGATTTTCGGGTTCTGATTACGTATGTTTTTACCGTTAAAATATTATCCAGTCGGATCAGTAATAAAATGCTGTTTAACGGCTCATCAACATAGTATATGTTATTTAGAGCCGCACCAGAGAGAGTGCAAGGATACACGTTAATCCGGAAAACTCTCCTACTAATGAATATATTAGTTTACTTGCTCGGAAGATAAACTCCGATACACGGGACCGCCGGTTTACCGTCCCCATCTCAATCCAAAATTGAATTTGTTGCCATCTTATATTCGTTGCAAATATTACTTTATATTATCACACTGGACTATAAATGGCACCGTCTATGGCAAGCCAATTGTCCAATAATTACGTGAACCCAGGTTTACGGTCGAAAAACTAGGATTAACGATCGATAAACTAGGTTTTTTGAACGTAAAAGCATGTTAACCTATACTTTCGAGCGAATACGTCCGTAAACCATAGTTCACGCTCGTAAACGTAGGTTTACGCTCGTAAACCCAAGTTCACGGTCGTAAACATAGGTTTACATTCGTAAACTATGGTTCACGCTCGTGATCCCTGTTTCACGCTCGTGAACCCCGGTTCACGCTCGTAAAGATAGGATAACGACCGAAATTCATAGTTCAATCGAGAAACCTAGTTTATCGAACGTAAACCATGGTTTACGGTCGATATACTAGGATTATCGAAACAACTATGAATTTCGGGCATGAACATGGGTTCACGACCGTGAACCTATGTTTACGACCGTGAACCTATGTTTACGACCGTGAACCTATGTTTACGACCGTGAACCTATGTTTACGACCGTGAACCTATGTTTACGACCGAGAACCTATGTTTACGACCGTGAACCATAGTTTACGAACGTTAACCTATGTTTACGAGCGTGAACCATAGTTTACGGACGTAAACCTATGTTTATAACCGTGAACTATAGTTTACACTCGTAAACTATAGTTTACGCTCGTAAACATAGGTTCACGCTCGTAAACATAGGTTCACGTTCGTAAAACCGGGTTTATCGACTTGTAACTATGCTTTCGGACCGGTATCTGTGATTTACGAGCATAGACAATCACAAACGTGAACCATAGTTTACGAACGTGAACTATAGTTTACGAGCGTGAACCTAGGTTTACGATCGTGAACCATAGTTTAAGGACGTGAACCTAGGTTTACGACCGTGAACCATAGTTTACGAACGTGAACCTATGTTTACGACCGTGAACTTGGTTTTACGAGCATGAAACATAGTTTACGAACGTGAACTTAGGTTTACGTTCGATAAACTGGGTTTCTCGAACAAATCTATGATTTTCGGTCGTTATCCTATGTTCACGAGCGTGAACCTATGTTTACGGTCGTAAACCCATGTTCACGGTCGTAAGCCCAAGTTCACGGTCGTAAACATAGGTTCACGTTCGTAAACTATGGTTCACGCTCGTGAACCCAGGTTCACGCCCGTAAACATAGGTTCACGCTCGTGAACTTAGGATAACGACCGAAATTCTTAGTTCAATCGAGAAACCTAGTTTATCGAACGTAAACCTAGGTTCACGAGCTATGGTTCACGATCGTAAACCTGGGTTATCCTATGTTTTCGCTCGAAAATATAGGTTAGTATTCGATAAACCTGGTTTTACGTTCGAAAAACCTAGTTTATCGATCGTTAATTCTAGTTTTTCGTAATTATTGGACAATTGGCTTGCCATATACGTTGACATTGCTCATGCCTAAAACATGCATTTGGTTGAAAATGTCGTTTCACCGTATCCCATCCACTTTGGATGAATAATTGTTAAAGATGGCGGACCAATTGTTCCTAAACAAGTTAATAAGCACGATATCATCGAGCAACATCAGCCACTCCATTCCTTAAATGTAAATGATGTTTTTTTTATAAGTAAGCTCAATCAATTTGTATATGTGAAGGTATAACGTTTGCTCGCTTCTCGATGAAATAAATCTGTCATTCATTCCAAGCCACAAACATATCAACAAACAGAATGGCGTCTTATACCTATTTACATTGCATGATGGTCTCGTTTTGTGAAGTATCCTTACACAACACATATCCTCTATTGTCTGCCCTGAACACATTCATTTGATATGCCCTGAGTACGGATATGGCGGCGAACAAATTACATAAATCCGCTTTTTCCTGATTGTATGTCACATTTTATTGGAATTTGTCTATATGATACATTTTAAAAAGACACATCATACACAATATCCCAGTGTTATAAGGCTTCTTTTCAATTTCAGCAATACGTGACCGAAGCACCACATGTCTAGATAGGAAGTTAATTGATGCTTTGTTTAAGTTTCTTTAAAAGATCTTACATCAATAAGCTTTAAAACATTCAATTTCAATTTAACATTTCCATTACGTGGCCCCGCTTTAATTCCATTAAGCGATGGGGAAGCTTACATTAGTAGGATTTTATAACGGATATTTCGACAGTAAAATCACGGCCACTAAACACTTCCTCCAGCACCAAAAGGTGCTGTAATTAGAAAGAGGGATCGAAACTTCCGTTCTGGAACGATCTTCATGTGTTTATGTCAGAAACGTGAGTACAATTTATTATCTTATATTTTCGAGAAAAACAGACTTGTTTTCAAATATCGGGGAATGCTATTCCGTGAAGATATGTTTGTACCTCATGTTCGATACAATTTTGCCACTAAGTAATTGAAAGTGACTCGCCTAGAACATTTCCCATATCGAAGAAACGTGCATTTTTCCTATACTGTCCATCAATTATTGGTTTGTTTGGTACGTGAACGTCGTGTGTAACGCATTGGGTGGTGGATTTAACACGGATTCAACTCTCACTACGCCTCTGCACGAAAAATGAATTTCAAACTCCTACTAAAACCGAAATATATTCATTTTTTAAAAAGAGATGAAGAGATAGGCACAGTGCTGGCGGGATCGAGTAGGTGCTGGCGGCATATCCATAAACTTACTCGTGTATATTTAACCAATTGTTAGCTTTGAAAGTTGCGTAAACGTAATAATATTTACATATACATGCAGGTCTGAAATCTGTACCGCGACCTTATAGATCTGCCATGCAACAATAGTTTATAATGCCTTTAAACAAAAGTTTAACACATGTTAACAAAACCATAAAAAGTCATGATAACCACGCGCAATCTATCCAGTAAGATTTATAGATATCGTCAACATATTTATGTAATCGATATCAAGTTTGATTTAAACATATTTTATTGCCTTATAAGTAAGCAAATGGGTCGGGCCACAAGTTCTATTAATATTAGTTACGGCCCTTCCTAATACAATGTGTTACAGAAGTGTACATGGCTAAATAGTTACATATTTGCTTTTACAAAGAATTGTAAACAAACTAAATATAAATATATATATGCCGATATAGGTTTTGTTCGTTGCTGTGAAATATAATTACAATAGAAGAGAAAAGGAGTAAGAAGAGGAAAGGAGTAAGCTGTATGAAAGTTATGAAGGAAGAAGATGAGGTAGTGCACAAGTTGCCAATACAGTGAGTCAGAACAGTATTTACGTTTGAAAATGATATGTTAGAATGTGTTAGTGTTTGAAACGTTTGGTCTCACTCGGTATGAAGTATTTGTTCTATTTTCATTACAATTTCGTTGTTTTGCAGATGACGATCTTTAAAGGCAGAAAAGGAAAAAGTTGTTTTCGTAACAATAACGAAAGAGTATAATATCTATTTATCGAGATATTAGAATATGCGTGTCCAACTCCATTGTTGCGACATCAGTATACTGACGGCTAATTCGACTTTAATTTGAAAACCACTGTGGATTTTCCATTGAAATATGCTATTAGATAAACGGCATTGCGTGTTTAACAGTGTGCATGACATTTGATAATGCATTTTAACAGATGTTAATCTGACGATAAATACATTTTAACGAGTTACTGTCCAACAATAGAATCATCAAATCGAATCCAGAACATATTCCCAGAAATTACAGAAATAGCTACAAGTTTCCAGAATATTGATGAAATAGCATAATTGAATCCCGCGTTCCGTGGACAGTCGACCAATGTGTCAAACATTTAATCTGATGCCTCTCAGTGGCTGAATGGTTAACGACGTTGCGTTGTTTAGCTCACACACATCTATTATCTACCTTGAAAGCTCAAAGACGTAGAGACAAAAGGAAAACAGAAAATAATTCATTTTTTTCTCAATTTTAGGCAATTTTTAATTTGAAAAATAGGTTTTTCTTTGGTTTAGCATACATCTGCAGTGTAACAGAGAGATGATACAGAAAATCCCATGTTGATATGAGGTTTCATTGAGGTTGTGGCGCCGTCGGTAGCGCGGCGGATTTGTAACCGGAGGCTAGCATATTTCACTACCGCTCATGAACAGTCTCAATCAAACCGAGACTGCAATATTTCGTATGTGTCGTTTTCGGCCGTTTCCAAAGGTCCATTATCATACTCTTTTCTGTTATCTGGTCGAAATACTTGCAGTTCTTGAATTTTTGAATTTTTTACCGAAACAGTTACAGCTTCAATTATGTTTGTTCTGCATGGGGTATTGATGTATTGTTTTGCATTTTCAGAAGGCAAGTGACACAGACCATGTTTGGCGAAATGTTCATGCAGATTGAGACAAAAGTGGAAGATATATTACAGAAATACTACGGTTGGTGGCGTTTCTTGTGAATTTTTGTGTTAAAGGCACAATACCGCCAAAATTCAAGTGATACTCTGACTTGGATATTTCTTCATATTCTCAGACCTAAGTTTATATGGGGGTTTATTTGACATGTAGAATCTAAATGCATAGCTATTGACTGATATACTTTAGACTTTTATCTTGTTACCATGGATACAGAAAGAAATGATATGTTTTCTATTCAAATTTCAGCAGTTATCATTGCATGCATATGTTTGATACCATGATATGAACTAATATTGTTTTAATCAGTATTATAAGATAGCAGATGACAAAAGGAGATTCTGGTGAAAATCTCATGAAGATTGAGGCACAAATGGTGTAGTTATTACTCAAATGCTACATATTATGAAAACATGTTTTGCACTTTTATTTCACAGAGAGAACTTGTCGAATCCACGCGTTACTCTTGATACCATAATCCTGAATTATTGCACTTGTCTTGGCTATACTGAAGATATTAAACCAACAACAATGCCTGCTGCCCTGCTTTGAATCTCAGATGTCTGAAAAGGCTGTACAGTAACCCTATGGGAAAATTAATTTAGGTGTGAGACCTGAAGAGTAGCTAATTTTTATCATAGTCACACAGACGCCTTTTGTTTTTAAATCCCGTTATACTCCTTGATTCAATTGATTTGTTTGTTAGTTTCAAAGTAATGATTTGTCAGACAATTGCAACTAGTTGTTGGTACAGATGAAGAGTGTGTTTGGCACATATTGTGTCCAGAATATGCCCATATCAGGTATTTTAAAATAAATCTCATTATAACATTTTCGGGCAATTTTTGTACATGTATGTATACTTTTTTTGAAAGCTGTGTAATCATGACAATTCATGTGATAAATAAAAACATGATGTTCTCTGGTGTATACATGTGCATTGTTTCAGCAGCCACATGTTTTGGTAAGAAAATATCACAGAGACAGCAGATATCTAATTTGATATATCTGGTATCTCCCATATTGCTGATGTCTCAAATTTAAAGTTGTCAACAACTCATCTTTGTATGCCATACTGGACAGTGATCACATAAGTGATTGTTGTTGTTGTTGTTGTTGTTGTTGTTGTATCTTCCAACTATCAAGTTTCTGTTGGTGTTCTCCATATTTATTACAGATACAAATGATATTGATGTTCTGTTTAGGTTTGTTCTATATGGGGCATTGATATACTGTGTTGCATTTTCAGAAAGCAGGTGACACAAACCATGTTTGGGAAAACTGTCATGCAGATTGAGTCAAAAGTGGCAGATATATTACAGAAATACTACGGTTGGTGGCGTTTCTTGTGTATTTATGTGTTAAAGGCACAATACCGCCAAAATTCAAGTGATACTCTGACTTGCATATTTCTTCATATACTCAGACCTACGTTTATTTGGGGGTTTATTTGACATGTAGAATCTTAATGCATAGCTATTGACTGGTATACTTTAGACTTTTATCTTGTTACCATGGATACAGAAAGAAATGCTATTTTTCCTATTCAAATGTCAGCAGTTGATCATTGCATGCATATGTTTGATATCATGATATGAACTAATATTGTTTTAATCATTATTATATGATAGCAGATGACAAAAGGAGATTCTGGTGAAAATCTCATGAAGATTGAAGCACAAATGGTGTAGGTATTACACAAATGCTACATATTATGAAAACATGGTTTGCACTTTTATTTCACAGAGAGAACTTGTCGAATCCACGCGTTACTCTCAATCACATAATCCTGAATTATTGCACTTCTAAATACGATAGAAGCATGCTTATGGTCTTATGGTCTTATTTTATAGGTACTGCACATAGCTACTAAATGTTATGTTATGAATGATGTTGCTAAAAATATTTACTCTCTTCAGGTCTAACACCTCTATTATCTCCCCTGAAAGCTCACGGACCTAGAGACAAAACGGAAAACAGAAAATAATTCTATTTTTTTCTCAGTTTTAGGCAATTTTTAATTTGAAAAATAGGTTTTTCTTTGCTTTAGCATACATCTGCAGTGTAAAAGACAGATGATACAGAAAATCCCATGTTGATATGAGGTTTCATTCAAATTTCAGAAGTGATTGACCGAAGCACCACATATTCAGCTAGATAGTGTACGCATTTTGTATTTTCCATAGGGGTCACAAAACATGAGCGAGAAAAACTTATGTATTTTATTGTTTTAAATTACTTGTCTTGGATATACTGAAGATATTAAACCAACAACAATGTCTGCTGCCCTGCTTTGAAGCTCAGATGTTGGGAAAGGCTGTACAGTTACTCTATGGGAAAATTAATTGAGGTGTGAGACCTGAACCTTCGCATCTCACCGCCGCGGGTACGAATCCCACTGGGAGCTCGACTTGTAAGTGAGGAAGCGTCGAGTTTTACGGATGGCGGGAGGTTCTACCCAGGAAAAGTGGATGGTCTGCCTCCACCACAAAAATCGACCATATATATAAAGTCATATATAACTTACGTGTTGAAAATGACGTAAAACACCATACAAACAATAATCTGATGCCAGTGACACATACTTGAAACTGTTGTTTGACTGACGCCATAGTCATGCATACTGACGTTAAAACACGCAACGCCGTTAACCTAATGATATAAACAGTCAATCTCTACTCAGAGTTATCGCTCCTTGCATACACATACAATCTCTACCCAGAGTTATCGTTCCTTGCATACAAATACAGTAATGCCTCTGGGAGAGATTAATAAATAGTAGGTGAGTGGCATTCGGGAGTGAATATATACCAAAGGAAAAAAACGCGCAACTCGGGAATTTCCGCATTGTAATGTCTATAATGCAAAATCGGGAATTTCCTCTATATAATGTCTATAATGCAAACTCAATTCCACGTACTATTACAGAGAAATCCCAATATGTTTTGTAAAAATATGGTTGCAGTCAGTTGAGATGTAACACGCCCATTGATTGTTGCATTGAGGTGTGTGTGAATCAAAATTTAAATGCCATGTTGTCATTCATAACTAGGCTCAAATTAACAATGAATAACTTACATTCTCATCACAAATGACACATATGCCGCCCACAAATCCACAGAAAACTGGGGGTCATGTATCTTCTAAGAAAGAACTTGTCTCATGAATGAATGCTCCCTTTAAAAACATAAACACTGTGATGCCAAATTACTGTATTCATACTCTCAATTCCATATAAGCAAAAAATTAAAAAAACTCACAATTTTAACACGACAATGCTTGAAAAAAAATGTAACAAATAGATCAACAATCTGATATAAACCAAAAATAGCACTTTAAATTAGCGAAAATGCCCTTTTTTACAAAAAGAAATGAGAATTATTTATTGACCGCCATTATGCGACTGCCCCAGGCCGACATTTCCTGTGTTGCAATGGGTGTGCTACACCTTGAAGAAAGGGCAACACTGTGCTGTTGTGGAGTGTTTCATCACAGTACACTTTGTAACACAAAATTCAGAAGTGTTGAAGTTCCGCTTTGAACATTTGAGCCATTGCAGTACTCGATACTATAAAGATTTATACGTCCTAAGTTTTCTCACCTGCTGGAGCAAAACGCGTATTCTATTAATAGTAAAACTATGAAGGTAAATCATTTGGTGTGTTATTTTTTGGTTGTTTTAGCATCTTTCCCCCCTGAAAGTAGTATAATGCAGCCGTGCACGGTTAGATTAACAGCAGCATATTATACATACGATATATAGCGGAAATTACCGTGTTGCGTTTCTTTTTCCCTTTAGTATACGTAAATTTGCCAGGTCGCCGGTAGCTGATCACATCTGCTCTACATGACACGTTTTCTCTGATATTTCCTTTTGCTACAAACATGGCAAAGATCTCAATTGGTAAAACGCGAAAATCAGCACGAATCTTATTGGATCCGCAAACTCACACCATTTATTGATTTGAAAATAAAGGTGAAATGCAGTTATGGAAGAGTGATCGGTCCATACTAGGACCTTTAATGTTTTTGGTGTTCATCAATGACCTTTCCCTTGAACTGAATGGCATTGTTTCTAATACAGATATGTACGCAGACGATACTACCATACGAAATAAACGAATCCAAAGATATAATAGAAATCAATGTAGAGAAAGCTCTTGATATTTTGAAAGTCTGGTGCTTGCATAACGGTATGGTATGAAATACCTCAAAAACGAAAGTGGCGGATAGAAAACAAATCACTTTTTTTGAGCTATAATGACATTGATTTACAGATTACTACCGGTGATAACATTTTAGATAAATTCAATAATGACTGAGTACTCATGTAAGATCCTCTATATCCTCGCTTTTCGTAAATATCCATTGTTGTGTATTGATTTTGATTTAAATAAACATGTTCATGTTCATGTTCATGAAGCATAACATGGACGGAGAACTTTAAAATGCAGCCGTATTATCACCATCTGAGACTGACGCGTCATGCCCACCTGTTTCCATATATCCATACCAACGTAACTCTCGATATCAACACTCATTCTTTCCGTCAACTCGGTATTGCTTTGGAACAATGGCAGCGTCATGCTCACATGCTTAAGGACATTAAAAAAAACAACCAAAATGGATGGGATATGATGAAGTGGAATTTTCAACCAAATGCATATGTTAGGCATGAGCAATGTCAGCAATATAGTACATGACAGTAATTCTATTGATGTGAACATAATATCAGAAATAATTCTTATATGTCAAAAATTGTGCCCTTTATCTCCGAAAAGTTTGGTGCAGTTTCACTGAAAAGTTTTTTTTCATGAGAAATAAATAATTTGTCCAAAGAATATTCCATTTTCTAGGGAGAGCAGACGAGACATCATTTTTAAATAAAATAAGCTATTTTATCACATCATTCAAATTTCGAAGTACACCATTGTTAAGCAAAGATTTTCATTCAATGCCATGTGCCTTCAATACGCACATGATACACATATACACATGAATAGCACGCACTTACAGGTTACATTGCACCATTGCGTTTGTGCTTCCGTGGTGTAAAGTCAAATAGTGCCTAATAAAAAACGTTTCGCTGCCTTACTAGTGATACAAAATGCATGCTTTTGATTGCTTTTTGTTGTTATTACCTTCATCCAAATGATGTATTGTGAACATTAATTAGTGTTTGTTTGAGATATTTAATTATAAATGACATAGACAGTAAAGCGAAAGTAGAAATTGGGTAAATCTATCTGTGACGTGTCAAAATAAAACGTGACGTTATTCAACATATTTGCTTGTTCTTACATGATACATGACCCCCTGTTTTTATTGCATTTTTATATTGGCTGACGCTCGATAGAAAAATGCGCATTTTTTTGTCTCTTGACATACATTCGTCCTATATAAAACAAAGAAGGAAAATCAATGGTGCAATGTAACCTTACATGTATTGTAAATTGAAACATGTGGTATGGTGAAACATTCGGATAAGTTCATTTGATCGGATTTATGTATTGTTAATTGGTTTGGTTCGTTTTTGTTCGAATATAGACATGCCTAGTGATCACATCGGATTGTTTTGGAAGGTTTCCATGTAAAATAGTAACTCGATTATGTTTAACACATCCACACGTTATACATTTTTGACAAACGAATTCCGTTTATATAACCATACTATAGCATTGTGATTATTTTGAATTGAATTGAATTGAATTGGAGTTTATAGTCGCACCGACAGCTAAGGTCACATGGCGACTTTTCAGCTTCCATCGGTGAAGGAATTTTCGTGCACGGACGGGCACCTGAGTAGAACCACCGACGTTCCGCGAGCCAGCTGGATAGCTTCCTCACATAAAGATTCCTAGGCCCCTGAGGGATCGAACCCACATCGGTGAGGGGCAAGTGATTTCAAGTCAGAGACTCTAACCATTCGGCCACGGACGCCCCCGGATTATTTTGAAACCACATGTCATTGAAAGAAAATCTTTGCTTTTCTACAATGGTGTACTTCAAAATGTGGATGATGTGATAAAATGGCTTATTTTATTTAGAAATGATGCTGGATACATGGACTATTCTATGGACCAATTTATGTCGCGTAAAAACAAAACAACTGAGAAAAAGTGTAACAAACGTTTCGGATATAAGGGCACACTTTCTGCCATATAAGTATTCTATCTGATATTATGTTTACACCAATAAATTTAAATTACTGTCATGTATTATATAGTTGACATTGCTCATGCCTAAAATATGCATTTGGTTGGAAATTTCACTTCACCGTATCCCATCCATTTTTAATAAAATATTGTCAAAGATGGCGGAACAATAGTTCTTAAACAAATTAATAATCACGATGTGATCGAACAGCATTAGCCACTCCATTCCTTAAATGTAAATGATGTTTTTTTTACACGTAAGCTTAATGAATTTGTATATGTGAAAGTGTAACGTTTGCTCACTTCTCGATGAAATAAATATGTCATTCATTTCAAACCACAAACATATCAACACACAGAATGGCGTCTTACACCTATTTACATTGGTGGTCTCGTTTTTTGAAGTATCCTAACACAACACATATACTCTATTGTCTGCCCTGAACACATTAATTTGATATGCCCTGAATACGGATATGGCGGCGAACAAATTACATAAATATGCTTTTTCCTGATTGTCACATTTTATTGGAATTTGTCTATATGATACATTTAAAAAAGACACATCATACAGAATATCCTAGTGTTATAAGGTTTCTGTTCAATTTCAGCAATACGTGACCGAAGCACTACATGTCTAGATAGGAAGTTAATTGATGCTTTATTTAAGTTTCTTTAAAAGCTCTTACATAAATAAGCTTTAAAACACTCAATTTTAATTTAATTCCATTAAGCGATGGGGAAGCTTACATTAGCAGGATTTTATAACGGATATTTCGACAATAAAACCACGGCCACTAAACACTTCCTCGAGGGATCGAAACTTCCGTTCTGGAGCGATCTTCATGTGTTTATGTCAGAAACGTGAGTACAATTTATTATTTTATTTTTTCGAGAAAAACAGACTTGTTTTCAAAAATCGGGGAATGCTATTCCGTGAAGATATGTGTGAACCTCATGTTCGATACAATTTTGCCACCAAGTAATTGAAAGTGAGTCGCCTAGAACTTTTCCCATATCAAAGAAGCGTGCATGTTTTCTATATTGTCTACCAATTGTTGGTGTGTTTGGTACGTGACGCATTGGGTGATGGATTTAACACGGATTCAACTCTCACTTCGCCTCTGCACGAAAAATGAATTTCAAACTCCTACTAAAACCGAAATATATTCATTTTTAAAAAAGAGATGGAGAGATAGGCACGGTGCTGGCGGGATCGAGTAGGTGTTGACGGCATATCCATAAACTTACTCGTACATACTTAACCAATTGTTAGCTTTGAAAGTTGCGTAAAAATGATAATATTTACATATACATGCATGTCTGAAAGCTGTACCTCGACGTTATAGATATGCCATGCAACGATAGTTTATAATGGCTTTAAACAAAAGTTTAACACATGTTAACATAATCATGAAAAGTCATGATAACCAGGTACAATTATCCAGTAAGATGTACAGATATCGTCTATATATTTACGCAATCGATATCAAGTATTTATTCTATTTTCATTCACAATTATATTACAATTTCGTCGTTTTGCAGATGGCGATCTTTAAATGCAGAAAAAGTTGTTTTGGTAACAATAACGAAAGATTATATGTATTTATCGAGATATTAGAATATGCGTCATGCAAATGTTCACGAAAAGGCAAATTCATATGTTTGTTTACCCAGCCCGTAAACATACAATATGTAATATAGCATTATTCATTGTAGTGTAACAATTATATCCAATTAGAAAATATAAGGTTACTTTTCAAAAGTCCGTAATAACGAGTCGTGTCCGACTCCATTGTTGCGATTTCAGTATACAGACGGCTAATTCGACTTTAATTTGAAAACCACTGTGGATTTTCCATTGAAATATGCTACTGCATAAACGGCATTGCGTGTTTAACAGTTTGCATGACCTTTGATATTGCATTTTAACAGTCGTTAATCTGACGTTCAATATATTTTAACGAGTTATTGTCCAACAACAGAATCATCAAATCGAATCCAGAACATATTCCCAGAAATTCAAAAAAATAGCTACAATTTTCCAGAATATTGTTGAAATAGCCCAATTGAAGCCTGCGTTCCGTGGTTAGTCCACCAATATGTCAAACATTTAATCTGATGCCTCTCTGTGGCCGAATGGTTAACGACGTTGCGTTGGTCAGGTTTCACACCTCTATTGTCTCCCCTAAAAGCTCACGGACCTAGAGACAAAAGGATAACAGAAAATAATCCTATTTTCTTCTCAATTTTAGGCAATTTGTAATTTGAAAAATAGGTTTTTCCTTGCTTTAGCATACATCTGCAGTGTAAAAGACAGATGGTACAGAAAATCCCATGTTGATATGAGGTTTCATTCAAATTTCAGAAGTGTTTGACCGCATATTCAGCTAGATAGTGTATGAACTTTGTATTTTCCATAGGGGTCACAAAACATGAGCGAGAAAAAACCCCAACCTGGCTAACGTATGTATTTTATTGTTTTAAATTGCTGGTCTTGGCTATACTGAAGATATTAAACCAACAACAATGTCTGCGGCCCTGCTTTGAAGCTCAGATGTTGGAAAAGGCTGTACAGTAACCCTATGGGAAAATTAATTGAGGTGTGAGACCTGAACCTTCGCCTCTCACCGCTGAGGGTTCGAATCCCACTGGAAGCTCGACATGTAAGTGAGGAAGTGTCGATTCTTACGGATGGCGGGAGGTATATAGTACTGGTTCTACCCAGGAAAAGTGGGTGGTCTGCCTCCACCACAAAAACGACCGTCATAGATAACTTACCTGTGTTGAAAAAACACCATACAAACAATAATCCGATGCCAGTGACACAAACTTGAAACTTATGTTGACTGGGGCCATAGTCATGCATACTGCCGTTAAAACACGCAACGCCGTTAACCTAATGACATGCCATAAACAGTAGGTGAGTGGCATTCGGGTGTGAATATATACAAAGGAAAAAAAACACGCAACTCAGGAATTTCCGCTATATAATGTCTATAATGCAAACTCGGGAATTTCCGCTATATAATGTCTATGTTCCATGTACTATTACAGAGACATCCCAATATGTTTTGTAAAAAATGGTTGCAGTTAGTTGAGGTGTAACACGCCCATTGATTGTTGCATTGAGTTGTGTGTGAATTGAAATTTAAATGCCATGTTGTCATTAATATCTAGGCCCAAATTAAAAATGAATAACTTACATTCTAATCAGAAATGACACATATGCTGCCCACAAATCCGGGTTCATGTATCTTCTAAGAAAGAACTTGTCTCATGAATGAATGCTCCCTTTAAAAACATAAACACTGAGATGCCAAAATACTGTATTCATACACTCATTTCCATATAAGCAAAAAAAAATTTAAAAACTCACAATTTTAACATGACAATGCTTGAAAAATGTAACAAATAGATCAACAATGTCATATAAACCAAAATAGCACTCTAAATTTGAGAAAATGCCTTTGTTTTACAAAAAGAAATGAAAATTATTTATTAAAAGCCATTATGCGAATATCCCAGGGCGACACTTTCTCTACCCCAGGCCGACATTTCCTGTGTTGCAATGGGTGTGCAACACCTTGAAGAAAGGACAACACTGTGCTGTTGTAGAGTGTTTCATCACAGTTCACTTTGTAATACGAAATTCAGAAATGTTGAAGTTCCGCTTTGAAAATTTGAGCCATTGCAGTAATCTATACTATAAAGATTTACGTCCTAAGTTTGATAACCTGCTGGAGTCAAACGTGTTTTCTATCAATAGTACAACTTTGAAAGGAAAACATTTGGCGTGTTATTTGTTGGATGTTTTAGCATCATTTCCCCCTGAAAGTATTAGTCTAATGCAGCCATGTACGGTTAGGTTAACAGCAGCATATTATACATACGATATATAGCGGAAATTATCGTGTTGCGTTTCTTTTTACCTTTAGTATACGTAAACTTGCCAGGTCGCCGGTAGCTGATCACATCTGCTCTACATGACACGTTTTCTCTGATATTTCCTTTTGCTACAAACATGGCAAAGATCTCAATTGGTAAAACGCGAAAATCAGCACGAATCTTATTGGATCAGTAAACTCACACCATTTATAGATTTGAAAATAAAGGTGAAATGCAGTTATGGAATAGTGACTGGTCTATACTAGGACCTTTAATGTTTTTGGTGTTCATCAATGACCTTCCCCTTGAACTGAATGGCATTGTTTCTAATACAGATATGTACGCAGACGATACTTCCATACGCAGTAAACGAATCCAAAGATATAATAGAAATCAATGTACAAAAAACTCTTGATATTTTGAAAGTCTGGTGCTTGCATAACGGTATGGTATGAAATACGTCAAAAACGAAAGTCATTTTTGTAACTACGCCACATCGACGTGCCAGATAGAAAACAAATCACTTTCTTTGAGCTATAATGACATTGATTTACAGATTACTGCTGGTGATAACATTTTAGATAAATTCAATAATGAATGAGTACTCATGTAAGAACCTCTATATCCTTGCTTTTCGTAAATATCTATTGTTGAGTATTGATTTTGATTTAAATAAACATGTTCATGTTCATGAAGCATAACATGGACGGAAAACTTTAAAATGCAGCTGTATTATCACCATCTTAGACTGACGCGTCATGCCCACCTGTTTCATATATCCATACCAACGTAACTCTCGATATCAACACTCATTCTTTCCGTCAACTCGGTATTGCTTTGGAACAATGGCGGCTGTCATGCTCACATGCTTAAGGACTTTTAAAACAAAATCCAAAATGGATGGGATATGTTCAACCAAATGCATATTTTAGGCATGAGCAATGCCAGCAATATAGTACATGACAGTAATTCTATTAATGTGGACATAATATCAGAAATAATACTTCTATGGCAGAAATTGTGGCCTTTATATCCGAAAAGTTTGGTGCAGTTTCACTCAAAGCTGTTTTTTCCATAAGAAATAAATTGGTCCAAAGAATAATCCATTTTCTGGGGAGAGCAGACGAGACATCATTTTTAAATAAAATAAGCCATTTTATCACATCATCCAAATTTCGAAGTACACCATTGTTAAGCAAAGATTTTCTTTGTGAACATGATACTATTTACATATACATGCAGGTCTGAAATCTGTACCGCGACCTTATAGATCTGCCATGCAACAATAGTTTAGAATGCCTTTAAACAAAAGTTTAACACATATATATTTACGCAATCGATATGAAGTTTGATTTAAACATATTTTATTGCCATATAAGTAAAGTAAGCAAATAGGTCGGGCCACAAGTTCTATCAACATTAGTTACGCCCCTTCCCAATACAATGTGTTACAGAAATGTACATGGCTAAATAGTTATATATTTGATTTTACAAAGAATTGTAAACAAACGAAATATAAATATATATATGCCGATATAGGTTTTGTTCGTTGTTGTGAAATATAATTACAATAGAAGAGAAAAGGAGTAAGAAGAGGAAAGGAGTAAGCTGTATGAAAGTTATGAAGGAAGAAGATGAGGTAGTGCACAAGTTGCCAATACAGTGAATCAGAACAGTATTTACGTTTGAAAATGATTTGTTAGAATGTGTTAGTGTTTGAAACGTTTGGTCTCACTCGATATGAAGTATTTGTTCTATTTTCATTCGCAATTATATTACAATTTCGTCGTTTTGCAGATGACGATCTTTAAAGGCAGAAAAGGAAAAAGTTGTTTTCGTAACAATAACGAAAGAGTATAATATCTATTTATCGAGATATTAGAATATGCGTGTCCAACTCCATTGTTGCGACATCAGTATACTGACGGCTAATTCGACTTTAATTTGAAAACCACTGTGGATTTTCCATTGAAATATGCTATTAGATAAACGGCATTGCGTGTTTAACAGTTTGCATGACATTTGATAATGCATTTTAACAGACGTTAATCTGACGATAAATACATTTTAACGAGTTACTGTCCAACAATAGAATCATCAAATCTAATCCAGAACATATTCCCAGAAATTACAGAAATAGCTACAAGTTTCCAGAATATTGATGAAATAGCATAATTGAAGCCTGCGTTCCGTGGACAGTCCACCAATGTGTCAAACATTTAATCTGATGCCTCTCAGTGGTTGAATGATTAACGACGTTGCGTTGTTTAGCTCTCACACATCTATAATCTTCCCTGAAAGCTCACGGACGTAGAGACAAAAGGAAAACAGAAAAAAAGTTTTTCTTTGCTTTAGCATACATCTGTTGTGTAACAGAGAGATGATACAGAAAATCCCATGTTGATATGAGGTTTCATTTGGCTGGTGTTGCGCAGTCGGTAGCGCGGCGGATTTGTAACCGGAGGCTAGCATATTTCACTACCGCTCATGAACACCTCAATCAAACCGAGACTGCAATATTTCGCATGTGTCGTTTTCGGCCGTTTCCAAAGGTCCATTATCATACTATTTTCTGTTATCTGGTCGAAATACTTGCAGTTCTTGAATTTTTGAATTTTTTACCGAAACAGTTACAACTTCAATTATGTTTGTTCTGCATGGGGTATTGATGTATTGTTCTGCATTTTCAGAAAGCAAGTGACACAGACCATGTTTGGCGAAATGTTCATGCAGATTGAGACAAAAGTGGAAAATATATTACAGAAATACTACGGTTGGTGGCGTTTCTTGTGAATTTTTGTGTTAAAGGCACAATACCGCCAAAATTCAAGTGATACTCTGACTTGGATATTTCTTCATATTCTCAGACCTAAGTTTATATGGGGGTTTATTTGACATGTAGAATCTAAATGCATAGCTATTGACTGATATACTTTAGACTTTTATCTTGTTACCATGGATACAGAAAGAAATGATATGTTTCCTATTCCAGCAGTTATCATTGCATGCATATGTTTGATACCATGATATGAACTAATATTTTTTTAATCATTATTATAAGAAAGCAGATGACAAAAGGAGATTCTGGTGAAAATCTCATGAAGACTGAGGCACAAATGGTGTAGTTATTACTCAAATGCTACATATTATGAAAACATGTTTTGCACTTTTATTTCACAGAGAGAACTTGTCGAATCCACGCGTTACTCTTAATACCATAATCCTGCATTATTGCACTTCTAAATACGATAGAAGCATGCTTATGGTCTTATTCTATAGGTACTGCACATAGCTACTTAATGTTGTGTTATGAATGATGTTGCTAAAAATATTTACTAGTTTTAGGCAATTTTTAATTTGAAAAATAGGTTTTTCTTTGCTTTAGCATAAATCTGCAGTGTAAAAGACAGATGATACAGAAAATCCCATGTTGATATGAGGTTTCATTCAAATTTCAGAAGTGTTTGACCGAAGCACCGCATATTCAGCTAGATAGTGTACGCATTTTGTATTTTCCATAGGAGTCACAAAACATGAGCGAGAAAAACTTATGTATTTTATTGTTTTAAATTACTTGTCTTGGATATACTGAAGATATTAAACCAACAACAATGTCTGCTGCCCTGCTTTGAAGCTTAGATGGTGGAAAAGGCAGTACAGTAACTCTATGGGAAAATTAATTGAGGTGTGAGACCTGAACCTTCACCTCTCACCGCCGCGGGTACGTATCCCACTGGGAGCTCGACTTGTAAGTGAGGAAACGTCGAGTTTTACGGATGGCGGGAGGTATATAGTACAGGTTCTACCCAGGAAAAGTTGATGGTCTGCCTCCACCACAAAAATCGACCATATATATATAAAGTCATATATAACTTACGTGTTGAAAATGACGTAAAACACCATACAAACAATAATCTGATGCCAGTGACACATACTTGAAACTGTTGTTTGACTGACGCCATAATCATGCATACTGACGTTAAAACACGCAACGCCGTTAACCTAATGATATAAACAGTCAATCTCTACTCAGAGTTATCGCTCCTTGCATACACATACAATCTCTACCCAGAGCTATCGTTCCTTGCATACAAATACAGTAATGCCTCTGGGAGAGATTGATAAATAGTAGGTGAGTGGCATTCGGGAGTGAATATATACCAAAGGAAAAAAACACGTAACTAGGGAACTTCCGCTATGTAATGTCTATAATGCAAACTCGGGAATTTCCGCTATATAATGTCTATCATGCAAACTCGGGAATTTCCTCTATATAATGTCTATAATGCAAACTCAATTCCACGTATTATTACAGAGAAATCCCAATATGTTTTGTAAAAACATGGTTGCAGTCATTTGAGGTGTAACACGCCCATTGATTGTTGCATTGAGGTGTGTGTGAATCAAAATTTAAATGCCATGTTGTCATTCATATCTAGGCCCAAATTAACAATGAATAACTTACATTCTCATCACAAATGACACATATGCCGCCCATAAATCCACAGAAAACTGGGGGTCATGTATCTTCTAAGAAAGAACTTGTCTCATGAATGAATGCTCCCTTTAAAATCATAAACACTGTGATGCCAAATTACTGTACTCATACACTCAATTCCATATAAGCAAAAGATTAAGAAAACTCACAATTTTAACATGACAATGCTTGAAAAAAAATGTAACAAATAGATCAACAATCTGATATAAACCAAAAATAGCACTTTAAATTAGCGAAAATACCCTTTTTTATAAAAAGAAATGTGAATTATTTATTGACCGCCATTATGTGACTGCCCCAGGCCGACATTTCCTGTGTTGCAATGGGTGTGCTACACCTTGAAGAATGGACAACACTGTGCTGTTGTGGAGTGTTTCATCACAGTACACTTTGTAACACAAAATTCAGAAATGCTGAAGTTCCGCTTTGAACATTTGAGCCATTGCCGTACTCTATACTATATAGAGTTAGAGAGTTAGTCCTAAGTTTGCTCATCTGCTGGAGACAAACGTGTATTCTATCAATAGTAAAACTTTGAAAGGAAAACATTTGGTGTGTTATTGTTGGTTGTTTTAGCATCTTTTCTTTTGAAAGTAATGGTCTAATGCAGCTATGTAAGGTTATATTAACAGCAGCATATTATACATACGATATATAGCGGAAATTACCGTGTTGCGTTTCTTTTTTCATTTAGTATACGTAAACTTGCGAAGTCGCCGTTAGCTGATCACATCTGCTCTACATGACACGTTTTCTCTGATATTTCCTTTTGCTACAAGCATGGCAAAGATCTCAATTGGTAAAACGCGAAAATCAGCACGAATCTTATTGGATCCGTAAACTCACACCATTTATTGATTTGGAAATAAAGGTGCCATGCAGTTATGGAATAGTGATTGGTCCATACTAGGACCTTTAATGTTTTTGGTGTTCATCAATGACCTTCCCCTTGAACTGAATGGCATTGTTTCTAATACAGATATTATGCAGACGATACTACCATATACGAAATAAACGAAATCAAAGATATAATAGAAATCAATGTACAGAAAACTCTTGATATTTTGAAAGTCTGGTGCTTGCATAACGGTATGGTATTAAATGCGTCAAAACAAAAGTCCTTTTTGTAACCACGCCACATCGACGTGCCAGATTAGAAATCAAATCACTTTCTTTGCGCTGTAATGACATTGATTTACAGATTTCCACTGGTGATAACATTTTAGAGTAAATATAAATGCAAATTTAAAATGGGATGATCACATATTGTTTATAAAGAAAAAAATAGCTGGTTACTGTCAAGAATAAAATATTGTATTCCTTTGAATTATCGAATTATGTTTTATATAAAGCTCACATACAGCCACATCTAGATTTTTGTAATGTAATCTGGGGTAAACAAACATGAGCTTTAGGGTTCTGTAGAAACCACAGCGTCCAAACGCAATGGCATCGTAGGTCCTCACTGTATTACAAACAAGAAGCAATATTTAATTAATTATACAATGAAAAATACAAAATACAACGGAAAGGGTGGTGAAGACAGCGTTACCGACTTGGAACGGTCAGTAGGCAATAAGGCCTACAGGTTAGCTTGAATCGATTTTAGATGTACACAATCCTCGCTATTATCCTGTCTTCAGCGCCCAAGTAGACAAGACAGAGTAAACAAAACTACATCCCATCAAAGGAATTCTCTAACAATAAAGTCCAAATCCAAAGAAACTAACAAAAGAAACACTAACTAAGATGTTGTAAAGCTATACAAAATACAAAATAAGAAACATATCAAGATGTATCCAGAATTGTACTGAACAACCACAGCACAGCCAAAGAGAAAACCAATCTAGGGTACGACAAGAAAACAGGAGGGACAAAAGCTCATGCACCTACCTCCCTTGGTCGGGGTTTCAGTAAAGTTAAAAAAATATGAACAGCCTTTTAATATGCATAAAAGGGCATGTCACGTTATTTTAGATGAACAATATATTACTTTTCAAGCCGCTATGGAACAACTAAATTACCTCACTGCAAAAGGCCAAATTCATGTATAGAGTTTCGAACAATACCGCCCTTTATATATTTCCGATATGTTTACTACTCGTAATTTGACTGACAGAAGTCTTCGATATTAATTTTAGTACTCCTAAGCTTAATCGGGAACTTTTCAAGGGCAGCATGTTTTACTCCGGGACCATTTTATGGAATAATATTCCAAAGCATATTCAGGAGTGTGCAACAATGAAAAGTTATTCAAACAACTGCATCACATGGATAAAGGAAAAAACAACATTAAACTCGATATACACTACCCTACTTTTATATCACCGAAACACATACCAATATTTTACTAAGTTTATCAACAATGTAATCTGAAAAAAAAATGATTTCAGATTACATTGTTGATAAACTCACAGACCTAATAACATTTATTAATATTAATATGTCTGTGATAAACTTAATAAAATATTGGTATGTGTTTGTGTTTCGGTGATTTCCAGCTTTTAGTATTCGTGTGATTTTCAAAAAATCTGGGTGAGTTGAGTAATGTAGATATCATCTCATCTCATTATTGTGTAAATATCGTTCAATCTACCACCAACAACAACGTTATTATTTTTACACATATCTTGTAGCTTGCCATTCTTGTATTTTGTATCTTGAATTTGTAATAGAGGGCCCCAAGGAAGATTAGTTTAAACTATTTGGGTCACCCTCGATAAATAAAGACTTTCATTCATTCATTCATTCATTCATTCATTCATTCATTCATTCATTCATTCATTCATTCATTCATTCATTCATTCTTTCATTGGTGTCAATAAAATAAGAGCGAAACCAATCATTACCTTTAGTTTTACATTTTATATTTTTATATTTGACGTATTATGAATGTCGTTTTAAAACTATTTTTCATGCATATGACTAAAGAGCTAAAGCCATGCTTATTTAAATGCAATGTCACGCAGGCCTGCCAAATCTCCGGATAAAATCCGGATTCTCTGGAGTTGTCAGTCGCTCTCCAGATCTCCGGATTTAAGTGTACAATCTCCGGATTTTCCATCGAAACAAAATGTTCATGATTTAACAGCTATATTTTCACAGTTTATCAGTTAATTCCCGAATTGGTCCTGTCGGAGAAGTATTTTTAAGTGTCGAATCAATGGGGGTCATCCGTATAACGAATTGACTGAAAATACATTGAAGGACATAATAAGTTCTTTCAGTTATTTTCTATAACTTTCAAACAATACATCAACTTGTGTTAATTGCATAAATAATTTAAATTTGTGCTTTAAAAAAGATAATTGCGAAAAATCAAGTCAAGCGCATCAAATTTCCATTTAAAAATGTTCTTCGCGCGCTTTATATCTTAAAGTTTAAAATTGTCAGGATTTTGTGTTAAAAGGTTTTGGTAGGCCTGAATCATGTGTAATCATCTTTTTGTATATATATCTAAATTATTTTCAAAAAGGAAACATTAACACATAATATACACAACGATTACAACAAGATGGAATAGGGCTCAATCTCAGTTAGAGCATGTTCTAAAATAATGTGAAACGGTCAATGATTTCGGAAAAACAGTTCATTGCTTACACGGCTCCAATAAGTTCGTAGCGAGCGTCTCAGTTCTTATGTCTTGTTAACAAATGAATGCTCCAATAAGTTCGTAGGGAGCGTCTCAGTTCTTATGTCTTGATAACAAATGAAGGCTCCAATAAGTTCGTAACGAGCGTCTCAGTTCTTATGTCTTGTTAACAAACGAAGGCTCCAATAAGTTCGTAGTGAGCGTTTCAGTTATTATGTCTTATTAACAAATGAAGGCTCCAATAAGTTCGTAACGAGCGTCTCAGTTTTTATGTCTTGTTAACAAACGAAGGCTCCAATAAGTTCGTAGTGAGCGTCTCAGTTATTATGTCTTATTAACAAATGAAGGCTCCAATAAGTTCGTAACGAGCGTCTCAGTTCTTATGTCTTGTTAACAAACGAAGGCTCCAATAAGTTCGTAGGGAGCGTCTCAGTTCTTATGTCTTGATAACAAATGAAGGATACAATAAGTTTGTAGTGAGCGTCTCAGTTCGTATGTCTTTTTAACAAATAAAGGCTCCAATAAGTTCGTAGTGAGCGTCTCAGTTATTATGTCTTATTAACAAATGAAGGCTCCAATAAGTTCGTAACGAGCGTCTCAGTTCTTATGTCTTGTTAACAAACGAAGGCTCCAATAAGTTCGTAGTGAGCGTCTCAGTTCTTATCTCTTGTTAACAAATGAAGGCGGCTCCAAAAAGTTCGTAGCGAGAGTCACAGTTCTTATGTCTTGTTATAAAATGTCTAACAAACAATACATCCGAGACAACCTCGATACAAAGTAAGTTATCTGTCATGCCTATCAGGAAGCATATGGAAATATTAGCTAAAAGCGTCATACATCGTTCATGACAGAAATAAATGATTGGAATCTGATTTACAAAATATTGGATTTCAGCAACATTTGATGCGTTAAATTGAATTTATACATTGTGTCAATATAATATTTGAAATACAAAATAAAAGTGTTATATTTGCTCTTGCATGTCAATGCATTAAACTATCGTTTAATAATAGATCACGCCTTGGTTTTAGTCTAATTGATATATTGCACCATTAATACAGCAGCTGATACCAGTCCTGTGTGCATTTATATGTCCCCTAAATTTCTTTGTGGAATCCTGTAGGGGATCCTCTAAGAATAAAATAAATCGAGGGTAGACATTTTGAATCATGAGAAGTGAGAAATTGAAGATGGCGTCCAAGGTGGCCGCCATATACAGAACATATTAAATATCTGTATGTTTGGTGTACAAAACATAATAAAATACTGCATCATTTTGTATCTACAAGCATGCAAGAAATATGTTAATAAATATCTTTTTTTCATTTGTGGTTAAAATCTATATTAAAAAAAATATATATTTGAATATAAGGATGAGTTAATTTCCATTACAAAAATGAAGATGAAAAACTAGTTCAGCTATGGTGTTTCTGCAAAATTTACTCCAAAATACATGACTGGTATTATTCTTGCAACTGAAATACAGGTGATCTAAAATAATCATGAAAAAATATTGTAATTCCAGATCAAACTGCTAAGATTTCTGGATTTGATTTTTAATTTTATTCGAAGGGGGATTATGTAATCATCCCTGATTATGCGCTGGGCTCTACATAACGTTTTGCATGTAAGCTGTGTTTACAAGTCTACATCTCTTACATTTCATGTCCTTGCTCAACAAAAGATCACCATGAGCTTCATTATAGTATTGCCTTAAGGGTTGCATAATTATGGCTCCCCCACACAAAGTGTGGTAGGGGAGCCATGTTGATTTTGTGCTTTCTGTCTGTCTGTCTATAGGTCTGTCTGTCTGTGTCACAAACGATGTCCGATCAATAACTAGAGAATGGTTGGACTTAGGCTCCTCAAACTTGGAAGGATGGTTGGTCATGACAAGTAGACGACCCCTATTGCTTTTGGGGTCACTAGGTCAAGGTCTAGGTCGCGGTGACAGATGTCCGATCAATAACTAGAGAATGGTTGGACCTAGGGTCCTCAAACTTGGAAGGATGGTTGTCATGACAAGTAGATGACCTCTATTGATTTTGGGGTCACTAGGTCAAAGGTCAAGGTTGCGGTGACATTGACTATCAAAACGATATCCGATCAATAACTAGAGAATGGTTGGACCTAGGGTCCTCAAACGTGAAAAGATGGTTGGTCATGACAAGTAGATGACTCCTATTGATTTTAGGGTCACTAGGTCAAAGGTGAAGGTCGCGGTGACATTGACTATCAACACGATGTCCGATCAATAACTAGAGAATGGTTGGACCTAGGATCCTCAAACTTTGAAGGATGGTTGGTCATGACCAGTAAATGACCCCTATTGATTTTGGGGTCACTAGGTCAAAGGTCAAGGTCGCGGTGACCTTTACTATCAAAACGATGTCCAATCAATAACTAGACAATGGTTAGACCTAGGGTCCTCAAACTTGGAAGGATGGTTGGTCATGACCAGTAAATGACCCCTATTGATTTTGGTGTCACTAAGTCAGAGGTCAAGTCGCAGTGACCTTGACTATCAAAACGATGTCCGATTAATAACTAGACCATGGTTAGACCTAGGGCCCTCAAACTTGGAAGGGTGGTTGGTGACCATTAGGTCAAAGGTCAAAGTCGCGGTGACCTTGGCTATCAAAACGATGTCCGATCAATAACTAGACCATGGTTGAACATAGGGTCCTCAAACTTGGAAGGGTGGTTGGTCATGACCAGTAGATGACCCCTATTGATTTTGGGGTCACTAGGTTTAAGGTCAAAGTCGCGGTGTCCTTGACTATCAAAACGATCCCCGATCAATAACTAGACAATGTCCGATCAATAACTAGAACATGGTTGGACCTAGGGTCCTCAAACTTGGAAGGACGGTTGGTCATGACCAGTAGATATTAGACCAAGCAAAATAATATGTGTGGTCCAGGTAACAATGGCAAAAAAAATAGGGTAGGTAGGTAGGCTTTTTTCCCCCTCAGTAATAAATTCTATTCTGATAACGAATTTAATATTCAATTACTATACCTTGAGTTCGATTTTTTTGGCATTATCAACAATATTTGTTTATTTTATTTTATTTTATTTTTTTTATTTTTTAAATTTTTGCATAAAAAGTTTTAGGGTCGGCCCCTTAAAATAGGGTCGGTTGGGTTACCTGAACCACACATATTTTTTATGTGGCCTTACTGATACAGATAGTAGATGCAGTCACAGGGATATTGAATATCAAAACGATCTCAGATCAATAGAGAACGGTTGGACATAGAGTCGTCAATTATGTCTGTTCGGGCGAGTGGGTGAGCCATACGTTTTTGTCCCATGGACAATAACAATTTCTAGATAATTTTGGTTCCTGTTACTTCTCAGAACTCATGTAACCCAAATTTTTATAGTCCTTAAAATGTGCATTGTCGCCTTTTACAAGGTAAGCTGTTTTTACATGTTTACTAGGTTGTCCTAGCTCATCCAAGTTTGGACATGGGCTTCCTTATAGTATCGTCTAGCATATAATCTAGAATGTTGTATACGTAACTAGGTCCTATATATTCTGGGCTTCCATGGAACTCAAATTGTGATAGCCGGTAAAATGTGTAATAAAGGCAGATCAAGGTTTGCGTGTAAGCTGTTGTATATATCTAAATATTTGTCTTAGCTTAACCATATTTTGGTTTGGGATTTCTGAATGCATTATATAAATGTGTTCATACGTAATTTTGGCTAAAATGGGATATGGGATCCCTTACACCCACACTCCATCCAAAACCAGACCCATAATTTGTGTACATGCTTTTTCTGTGCTGTTTTGTTTATTCTTAACTATATTATGGTGCATATTACCTCAATCGCCATTTACCACCCATCCATCACCAAGAGTGTGAGTTATTTTTATTTTTATTTTTTTTTTGGTGGGGGGGGGGGGGGGGGGGGGGTGGGTGTGCGCTTTCAAGTTTTATAAGTGTTTGTTGTGGGTTTGTGGGTTGGGAGGGGAGCGAGTACTTTTTTGTCTTGCATTTTCGAAGGAAAAAAGAGACATAGTTATTGCTTTTCCGGTGGCGGCGGCGGCGGCGGCGGCGGCGGCGTCAACATTCCAGTTTTGCGTTTAGGTCATTTTCTCACAATCTGTATACACTAGATTAAAACTTTGCTTATAGTTGTATCTTGTGTGTTACATCGCAACGTGACAAAGCAAATGTGGAAGTGACCTCGACCCTCCAAGCAAAGGTAGATAACTTAATAATTTTTATGTTCATCTTTTGCGTTTAGGTCACTTTTTCACAAACTGTATGCACTAGACCTTTAAAAGTTTGCTTATAGTTGTATCTTGAGTGGTACATCGCAACGTGACAAAGCAAACGTGGAAGTGACCTCGACTCTCCAAGCAAAGGCAGATAACTTAATAATTTTACCTTCAACTTTTGCGTTGAGGTCAATTTCGCACAAACTGTATGCACTACACCTTTCAAACCTTGTTTATAGTTGTATCTACGGTGGTACATCCCAACGTGACAAAGCAGATGTGGATGTGACCTTGACTCTACAAGCAAATGGCAGATAACCGTATAATTTTTACCTTCAACTGTGGCGTTTATGTCACTCTTTCACAAACTGTATCCACTAAGACCTTTCAAACTTTGCTTATAGTTGTATCTTGAGTGGTACATTGCAACGCGACAAAGCAAATGTGGATGTGACCTTCACCATCTAAGCAAAGGGCAGATAACTTTAATTGTTACATTTACATCGCTTTCTCATGAACTGTAATTATGCACTAGATGTTTTAAACCTAATTGTGAAAGAAAAAAAATCTTTTTTGACATAGTTGTGTCTTGGGTAGTGCATCTTTTTGAACGCATGGATTTCATCTATGACCTTGACCTACTTTTTGGAGCTGATGATTTTTAGCTCTACTGACCAAGGTACTTCATTTTTCATCTGATCTTTACCAAACTTTAACAGATTGTTAATATCAATGAAAGCTCGAACGATTTCGATAACCAGCCAGATCGGACCAGTAACAGCAGAGTTATGGCCCTTGATTTAGTTAAAAATGCTATATTTTACCTCGTTAATAGGGCTTCCATTTTTCATCTGATCTTTACCAAACTTTACCAGATATTTTGCCTTCTTTTTAAATTATTTAATATATATATATATATATATATATTATTTTAGATGTTTTTTTTGTTTTTGTTTTGTTTTGTGTTAACGCCGTGTTAGCAGGAAGCATTGCTATGATTTCCAGTTGTGCCAGTTGCGTTTTTTCCCAGTTTGTTGATGTTTGATGGAGTTATGGCTCTTTGACATATTTACTTTTAAATTTCTTGTCGGCGCTACTCATCCTAAACGCCTTATTGGATTTCGACGAAACTTGGCAGGAAGCATCGGTAAAGATGTCTAGTTGTGAATATCGCGCTTTTGTTCCAGTTCGCTGATTTATGACGGAGTTATGGCCCTTTGACATTTTAAATTTAAATTTCTTGTCGACGCTACTCCTCCTAAACGGCTTGTTGGATTTCTACAAAATTT